>JAGXCT010032553.1:0-18177 GCA_022495035.1 Philopotamus ludificatus
GAAATACATTGTGAACGGAATCGACAATGGAAAATTTTTCACAATAAGATACTACTGTATTGATATAATAATAAAGGCGACTCGACGATAGACAAAGGTAAATGTTCTAGTTATTCATTGCGTCGTATAACTAACTTTTTTTTACTAACGACTTCCTGGCACACCTAGAATTTGGTGATTTCATTTCTGAATAAATATGGATTACGGCAATTTTCCACATTTGTTATTATAATAGCCATTCTTAATCACGGTCACCTCCCTCACCCCCATGGATATTATTTATTAACTACATATTCATAGCACCACAAAAAAATAATAAATTCTTTTTTTTTATTAATAATATATATAGAACGTTATATCATTTAAAATATTAATTATAACTGTACATAACTATTAATACTTATATATGTGCAACATTAATTTAATAAGAGATCAATATCTAAATTTAAAATATTACTTCCATCTATCGATAAAGCAGCATAATCATGTATTTCTATATAATTCCGGTTGGAATACAAAAATGGTTCGTTTCTCAACTATTACAGTTATAATATTAAACATATAGATGTCGCGATTAATATAATTTTAATTTAAATAGTTTTAATATAATGATTGATTAATACAAAACGTCTTCAAGGACTCAATGATTACTAAATCTTATTGAACAATTATTTATTTTATCATTAATAAAGAATATAACACATTAATAAAAATATAACACATATCAAAATGTAATATGTTATCAGATAATATAAGAAGAGCGCTTTAAAATGTTGTACATTTCATCGAAGTACGGCAAGTATGAGTAAGAACTATGGATAATTTGATTGGAAAATGATTTAACTGCATCAGAGAATCATTATTTTGAATTAGTGCCCTCAAAATTTATCTCAAATAAGATTATTTTCGATATAAATCACAAATTAGGTTTGATGTGTAGAGCAAAATAAAATAAAATACGTAGCCTATCGGTGAGACGTTGATACATCATATTTGATTAAATAAACACCTCTGTTCTAAAGTTTGCATGAATATGGCAGATGCTTGGCATTACGTTGATTTAAGATTTACATATTCCGTTAGTCTCATGTAAAAGATAATAAATAATAGAAGTATGTGTACCTCGTCTAATATCAGCACCTTGTTAACCGGCAGCTCATCCACCCATACATCTTGAACATGTTCTGGTTGATCTTCGACATTTTCCGGAGCGGGACTCGGTGGTTGACGATTTAGCACCAGTATAACACCGCCGTCTTCTTCGTCACCGCGCCACGCACCACATTGAGTCTTAACGGTTCTGAATAAACTCTCCTCAATCTTACGTTTTTTAGTATCCGCGACGCGAATGTCCGCATCGGACTCACTTTCAACCATAATCGCCATTTTATCGGTCTCCATTTTTTTAGAGGAAAATTTTTTACTGTTTTCAATACCCGACAAATGAATACTAATTTTAATTGAATTTTTTAAATCAATAAAACCGTTACCAATACCGATATTATGTTGTAATATATGTTTTATATAAAATATCTGCAATAATAAAAAACTATACGTCAGTTAAATTATAATTATATTATTTACTATTTATTTTACTAAACTGATATAGTGATATGATTATCATGTTAAACAAAATAATTCCATAAATAATGAAAGATATATTACCGATGGAATTCGATGAAATGTTTGCATATCCACAAACCTGTTAAAATAAAGACCAATAAACCGCGCGCCGAATTAGAGGTTATGTGCCGATCTGTCAAATCTGTTTATTTATAAATATTAGACGCGCAACTTAACAGCTTAAAATGTGACCATTGATTTATAATTTAATCTACGTTATATTTAATTCTGCAATGATTAGCGTTACATAACTACAATCTTATAGACAATAATATGTTTATAAATATTTAATTCGAAATATACTAATATAAAAACTTTTTTTATACTTCATAAATATATATCTCCTTTACTAGTTAAAATATAAATAAATATTTCTAGAAAATATCATATCGTGCATCTAGGTTTTTAAACCTCAATTCGTGGCAATTTAAATTTTGCACGTTCAGTTAAATATTACGAAAAGATATTGCAACGTTTTTATTACCTTTGTAATCCGCACACATAATACATAAGCCAGTGAAATTATTCTACTGCTGGTTCTAGTTAAACATTTTCCAGCTCGTTTTATGACGTAGAAATGATTACGTTTATGCTACATTGCTTTCCGGCATTTGGCTAATTAGGACGTACCGTTAAAGCGGTCTATGATAATATATTATATAATAAAATAAATATATATATATATACATACTATAAAATTTGTAAAATCGTACATACAGAAAGGTTTTTGAATAAAAAAAAAGCGTTTGTTCATTCTTAACGCTAATTTTTTATTCATTTATAACGTAATCTAAATATTTCGTATATTCAATGTTTTTTGAGCATCAAAGAATATTTTTTTCATCTAAAAATATGATTTGACTCTATGGAGAACGGGAACGTTGTGTTCCATAGCACGCAATGAAACAAGCGTAATACGGTTGGGGATGTTGCCTTATACAAATTACAAACCAACCGGGGACGATTCTTATGTTAATTCCGTAAACTGGAGGAATATTTTCTTTCGCCGTATCGTTCCAACCTCATTCAAATGAAAGTGAATGACGATTAAAAGCAAATGTTTATTCAGTGGGGCTGAATACCCCACAGAGGAAAAATTACCACTAAAACTTATTCGGCCCCGGCAGGGTTTCGCGAGCAATAAAAAGTGATGTACACTTGATGGGGAGATTTGGACTAGGTGAGACTCTTATTTAGGCTAGAGATAAATTAAAAATCGAGAATTTAATCGTTACAAACATCGATTTTAATAAAAATACAAATTAAAATCCTTAAAGAGTTAAATAGTTTCATTTAATATTGTAAAATATTTTATTGCGTATTTTTTAATAGTTGAGTATTCAATTTGTTTAATTGTCCTACTCTCCCCTCTGCACACAGAGCAAACGGAGGCTAATACGGCCATTCTCTCGTTTCATCACGGAACTCGCACCACTTGGAACTATGAATGCAAATTATTATTATGCGTAATTGCGAAATAAGAAAATTAAAAAAAATCTGACTCTCGAGACTACGTATACCGAGGGAAAATTAAAAAATCATGATGCTAATCAAGAGACTATGAGAAGGGCACAACTTAATAAAAATATGTAATATGACCTTTTCCCATCTATTAAGTAAATCAAAAATGGCTTTCTTATAAAACTCTGCAGGTTTAGGAAAAAAAGTTTGAAAGGGCCGATTTTATTCTATCTTCTGATTAAAAAAAAAATTCTCGTAAATAGTACTCCAATGAGCGAAAAAGGTGATAATCGGATCAAACCAGGTCTAGAGAATGAGCTGGATGCAATAAATCTGTCAAACCTAATGTTGCGACTCTTCTTTTTCCTTCAGTAACTCTCAGTCAACACATGGGGGACCCAAACGCCTTCTTTTTTAATCTTCCCCATTTTTTTCAGGTATCTTTGAGTTGACGACCCTGAAGTATCACCTTGGCTCGATAATTCTTCGATACAGAGTCGGATTTTTTTTCAATGTCTTCTTTCAGGGCTGCTTCATTCGCTTTAGGCTCATTTTTCAAATCAATATTAACTTACTAGCTAAACAGTGGCCTTATAACCCTGGGGCGGGTCTTTGCCACCTGGAGGACACCTCCGTCTCAGTCATGATGTCATGACTGTAGACAGACGTTCTCCAGGTTATCTAGGCTCTTCGAATACGGGTCAGGTCGTCACAAAGCCCGGAATCGAGCTCGTCACGCGTGGATTTCAGAACAATAATAATTAGACGAGGCCATGGCCACCTGTATTTAACTGTTAACACGGTCTGATCGGTACATAAGTAACTCCTGCAGCACACACGTCACCGAATTGGCCTGGATAGCGGCCTGGCTCCTTCACAGCTCCGTAGAATCTACGAAACTACGATTGCGCCCAACCGCCATCGCCACCCAATATTGCCTGATTTAATTTTTTTTAACCATCTTTGACATTTCCTGATGTTAAAGGGGCACGCAAAACAAAGATTGGAGACTTTAAGAAAATATTTCAACACGTCTTTCTCAGAAAACTACTCTAAAACTATGCTTTCCATAAATGCAACATTACATTTGAGTCCATCTAATACTTGTAACCATAAGCTAAAGCCGCGGTCATGCATATCAATCGCGACGCGCTATAAATCCGATTCGTGTGCAAATGAATGTCTATTGCGCCGCGTTGAATTGTTAATGGTCTAGTGAATGATAAATTTGGGTCCATCTAATACAATACAATTTAAATGGTTTTTCAAGTGCATATTATTAAATAACTAACAATATTAACCTTTTGATCATAATATATTTAGGTAAGTTTGGCTGTACCACATTTTAGATATAATTTAAATTAATATTTTATTATTATTCATCTGATCGCAGGGTATCTTTCCCCGAAAAAGGATTGTACCTTGCCTGGGGTTAGCTGCTCGACCAGGCGCAGCTTTTTCGAATGGGTTTTTCGAAAGCTTTTGAAGTCTGTGTCATGTGAGTGGGAACAACATGCGGCCCGAGAGCTTTGTTACGCAAAATTACGACTCGCGCCAACAAAATAAACAAATGACGAGCCGAACCCGAAGGGGTTACGCCACTGGATTACGCCAAATTAGCCAAACACGCCTTTGTTATTTTTTATTTACGAATAGATTACTCGCGGATGAGAAAAATTAAATTCTGATACTAAAATTCGCGGAAAACGCCAGATATATTTTATTTTTATTTGTAAATGAAAACTATTTTTTAAATTTAAATTAAAATCCGCTTGTATTATTACAATTTCTGTGATAATTCGATATAATCATTTATTAATTTGCGCGGTTCTATGCTAACGCGGATTTTTAAAAAAAAGGCAAAAAAGATATATTTCAATTCATTTAATAATTTAATTCCTGGGAAAAGCTCTGATTATCTTAATGATTTGCGAAACACCAAACTAATGTTAATGTCGTGTTTTTACCATCAATACTCCTTAGATTAGGGATGAGCAACCCGCGAGCCCCATGCGGCTTGCCACACTTTCTCTTGCGGCCCTTCAAAGATTTTACATGTTGACTGAAAGCGATCCCGATCGGGATTAAATTATGTACGGTTAGAAAGCTGCGTGCGAATTTTTGTGTTGTCTACATCTGCAAATAGAAAACAATTGATAGCAAAGCAGCAATGCCAAAATTCTCATTAAATAATCTTATTCCACATATATCTTTCGCCGTTTTTTTTAATAGTATTTCTATTAATGAGTGTTTTATTTCTGTATCTTTATACTAATACCGTTAATAAAGAGATGTTATCGTAAGGACCGGCCTGCACATAATTTTTAAATTTATAACTGGCCGGTTGTAAAAATAGGTTGCTCATCCCTGTCTTAGATAATCCGACCATTATATCAGAAATCATCTCAACCTTTAAATTAAATTACATTAAATATATGATTCAAGAGTTTTCCTTGATATTTTAATAAATATCCATCATATTGAGGAATTATTAGTTTTATAAGCAATTAAGGAAATAATGTTTTTCGATTACATAATTATAAGTTGTCATAATAATATAATACGGTATTATTACAAAGCCGATGAAATATTAATGGCTTTTATTAATTTTTGATTTGATATCTAAAATGAGAGAATATTTTGACTTTTTGTTTAATTTTAGTGTCCATCGTGGCATAGGAAAAGCTGCTTTAAAATTCACTTAACCTAGCCTTGCCAATAATTTTGGGACCATAATTTTTTTTTTATTTTTCTTGAATAATTCAAATAACTCTTTTAATATAAATCCTACATGTCACATTTTTTTTGTATTTATACAAAAAAGTCTAAAGAATAAATATTAGAAATAATCTTTGCCCTTTTTTGTCTGTAATTGCGATGAAAATCTTATAACAAAAATTTCGACAAAATTATGAAGCAAATCATGAATCTTTATTCTTAGAATAGTCCATTTTCTTAAAAAAAAGTCTAGATTTTGATGAGGAACTCATCAAATCCTGACTTGAATTATAAAAAACCCCCTTCGGATCGGTTACATGATGTTTGAATATAATTTCACTTAAATTTGACAAGAAAGAGTATTAGCACCCTTTTTAAAATAAAAAGCCCTGGTTGTTGCTATTTGAACACTTCAGATCTGAATCGTCGACGCCGTTTTGATCCTCGCCGACTCGTCATTGCACCGCAAAATGCCAACCAAACTAACAGAATTCTCCTGTAGTTGTTGATTAGTCTCATATATGTACAATATTTTCTTTCAATGTTGTGATGGTACAATTTTAATCGAATTTACTGACTCCTATTCGAAGAGCCAAGATAACCTGGAGGACGACTGTCACAATCCTGACATCAGGATTGAGACGGACGTATCTCTGCTAAAGATCATGTCATTCAGGTGACAAAGACCCGCCTCAGGGTTAGAAGGGCGCTTAAATAAATAATAATAAAAAAATGGTAATTAAATCAGTCTTTATTTCACTATACTTTCTTTTAAAATTGTAATATAAATAAATAATATTTTTTATCAGTACAGTAATCTACGGCTAACTACCACTAATCGGTAAAAAAAATCTAATCACATATGTTTAATAGAATTTGAAACTGTAATAAATAATAAAATCTTCAGGATTTATAGTAAATTTTCCGCAAAAAATAGAATGTGATAGATGGTGATTGGTATGATATGATATTCGATAGCCTTATATCACATTTGAAAATCGATCATGCTGTTTATCATCCAAGAAAAAGTAATTCCGATGAATCTGCAACACGCCGAAACTAATTTATTTCCGCACATCCGTTACCCTCGGCCAGCGCTAAATATATCTTCATCCCTTACGCCTTCTCGCAAAAGAAACGAGGATCCGCCGAGTAGCTGGGGGAAAGCAATCAGAACCCATCAAAGGTAAGTTGGGAGATCGTGAAAGATGAGGTTTTTGCAGTCTCAGAAGTTTATTTAGTTGGTCGGCGAGCCAGCTAGGGCGGAGCGCAAACTTTCTTGGCCCAATTTTTATTTTTTCATCGCACTCAATCTCATTACGTTTCAGGATACCGTTTTTTATTACCGTCTTTATGATAGTTTTTGCTCGGCAATGTGTTATATCATCATTGGCATATCCTATGTGAAATGTATTAGGTGAATCCACTACAAAGAGACCGACATTTATATGCGCATATGAAAAATTAAGCTCTTTTAAATACCAAATCTATATAAATTGTTTTTATATTATATCATAATAAATATATGTGCTACACATAATTCTACACATGCGTGAATACACATATTTATAATGGGGGATATATTATCATTCATATTATTTGGGGACAATCTCAATAAAATGTATCAAAATAAATATTCTCATATTGCAGAGATGTGTATTCAAGCCTCGCTATTAAGATTTGGTGGTTATATAGGGAAAAAATCGTCAGGATTTAATGTGAACATAGCAATCAATGCCCGTCGGGGGCATAGCCCGGGCCCGGGAGCAACCCGGTTTTGATACCGGCCCGGATGGGTTTCCTGTGGGTGTTGGCAACGCCGGGGGTTTGAGGTAATCCGCCTGTCACTCCCGGGAGATGGATGACTCGCCACCTGACGACGCCATCGATTCTCCCACACGGTCCAGCTCGGCACAACCCGGAGAGATTTCATATTCCGAATCTTAATTTTGCTGTTTGTTTATTGGGCATGCTCCAGCGATCTCCAAGATGTCTACCGGGGTCACTGGAATCGCTCCGCGTTGGTCTGCGTGCCCGGCTAATTCCATTTATTGCCGCAATTGAAATTAAGGAGCCTGGATTACAATTAGCGCTATGTTGCGGAGACGACACAATAAAATGGATCATTCATTATCGTGCTTTCCCATGGAATAAGTGAACAATCATCAACACTAGATTACGGAGGCAACATCACTACCAGGGACGCACTAGACTTTTTTTTATCATAAATATTTATTTAATTTATAGTTAATATATTAAATTGAAAAATCAGTTATATTATTATTTGAAATAATTTTTACGAGAATAGATTACATGCTTCGACGTTTATCTTCAAAAATATTTTTTAGAAATCCTGGTTTTTTTTATAATAATTCTGGTAATATATGCAGACGTTTACGTAGGGTTGACAAACATAAATCTCATTGCTAGAAAACGCCAGAGATAAAATATTTTCAACATGCATGGATTTAATTTTTTTCAGGACTTCAAACCGTTATATACTCTGTATTTCGTTTCGGTACAATTAAAGAAATCATCGGTTCAGCTCCGAGTAATTATTTTTTTAATGTTTTTATCAGTGCTGTGAACGGGACAGGAAAAAAACTGTCGGTAAATATTAGAAGGACCCATATGTAATGTCGTAAATTTTTAATGAAACCAAAACACATATTTCTAATCATTTATTAAACTTAATTATACAGAATAATTACCAATATGTTCTATGACCTTTTGCCATCTATTAGGTAAATCTTAAATGCATTTCTTATAAAACTCTGCTGGTTTAGAATCGAAATAGTCTGAAAGGGCCGATATTATTCCATCTTCTGATTTTAAAAAAATCTTTTAATAATGCTCCAATGAGCGAAAAGGCTGAAAGGATTTTTTTCAACCTCTTTTTCAGGACTGCTTCATCCACTTCACGGAAACGTCCACTTTAGGCTCATTTTTCAAATCAATATGGCTGATTTAAATTTTTTGAACCATCTTTGATATTTCCTGATGTTTAATGGCTCCATAAGCATAGCAAATATTTTTTTGGCGCGAAACTGAAACAGAAGCACAGCTACGCAAATATTCTTCCGTCAATATTAACCCCTTTGTAGGATTTGGTTCGAATACAATTCGGGTGGTGGTATTTTGTTGACATTAGTGATTTCCGCCCGAACTGAATTCGGCACATCGTACACGAAACTTTATATGATTTAGTTCGAATCCAGCTCGGATCATCTCCCACCAGGGGTTTAGAGAGAAACTTTCTACTGCGCGTTGAGGATATCGTCGTAATTTTGATCTTTTCGAGAACAATTACCCACATTTTTCCAAGAGGTTGACCACAGAAGTGGTTAAAAGAACACGAAAAAAATTCTACGCAAAACGAAGATTGGAGACTACTCACGACACACAAAATATTCTAACACGTCTTTTTCAGCCAAAGGACTGAAGAAAACTAATCTGTAACTATGCTTTCCGAAAATGCGACATTACATTTGAGTCCATCTAATAGTTTTATGCGTATTGTAAACGAGACCGAATATTTTAGGAGAGAACGGCAACATAAAAAACGATTTCTTTGCAGTATATATTGGTTGAATTAATTTCTTAGATAATTTGTGGATCTAATTGACAAACAAAAATATATCCAGTAAGACACTAATATTGGAAAGCGACTTTATAGAACATTTTTTTTAACCTCATGACAAAAAAGTAATAGAAACTAAACATAAAACGTAGACCCTCTCTAGCGTAGCGTTCGTCGAAATTAGGTCCGGTATTAACTTTATCGTTAAAAAAGCTGGTTTTAGTTAATTTGACAAACGTAATTTGTGATTTTGTCGCTTCGTTATATAATAAAATAAAAATTATAAATGAAAAGTTCCCTATAATTTATTCATCCAACAATAAATATGTCCAATGAGGGCCTGCACCATCCGCGCGGCGACAGATGTTTGAATTCTCAAAAGCAAACAGTTGAAATGCGTTCACGCTTGTCTGGCTCTAGTATCGCGCCTGATTTATGACCACCACAATGAGCAGCGACCCTCCTCGGACCTCTGGCCACATCGCTCCTCCTCCTGTCATAACCACACCGAAAAGGACACAGTCATTCTTTCAGACGATTGCCAATCTGGAAAACAATCTTTGTCCCGAAGAAAAGGGCGGGGGGACGCCATTTGTCATCGGCACCACAGAATCAAGCGAGACAGGATTATTATCCGAAAAATCTAAAAAATTCACATCTAATCCTTCGATTTTATTTAGAATGTTTTTTTCATTTGTTGAGGAGGAGGGGGGGGCTTAGTGCTAAATTTTCTTGCTGGAAATGAAAATGCGAAAGAAACGGAAAGAGGAAATCTTTACCGCTGAGGTTTCTTATTTTTATCGCGAGCAAAACACCTTTGACTGTGGGAATGTTGGGTCTCTCCGACACATGCTATATTAATCTCTGGGATTTTCAAAGTTTCTCATTGTATAACACAAGAAATAACTAGCGATTTTAATTAAAATAAAATAATGAATATAACTGTGTATGTATGTACATAAGATAAGAATGAAAAACATATTCTAGGAACCATTTAATTTAAATTATTATCATTGTATTCAAATAAACGCAATTATTCATATTATTGATATTATTATATATATAATATTTTATTATTAAATAAAAAAAAACATTTTTAGAATCTGTAGTTATTTTATTGCCCGTACTAAGGGTCTAAACTACGCTCATAAATGTTTGCAAATCCGTGAGCACCGAGGGCTTTGATAGCATTTTTTTTCTCTTATTCGTTCTTATCCGTTAATGGCACAATATAATGATTTTTGCAAGGAAGGATATATATTTCGAACCTATTTATTACGGTCTATTATCAATTAGGCCATTGATACAAACACAATATACGATGCAATAAAATTAAGGGTGCAACTACAATTTTCAATCCCATTTCGACCCCAGTCTCCCCCTGCATGCAATACATTGTTTCAATTCCGAGCTAGAAGATAATCAGTTGTATTAAGTTGAATTGCCTTATCTGTTATCCTCACAGCATCCGACTCTCGCTGTGACGAAAAAACAAATCCATAAAACAATCAGCGTGAGGCAAATTGAGGATCAAGTATTTAATTTGGATTCACTGGCTTTTCCATAATAACAATCCACATGTGAGTATACAACAATATTACTTACGTATTTTAAACAAACATAAATCCCTCAAAAATTTGATCCATTTTAACTACCGATTCCCAGATCGTAAAGGGAAGAGTTGACAATTACACGCATTTATTTTACGGATCAATTTTTAATACCCCTCCATTGATATACGTGTACTTGATATGAAAGTCCATTGTATTTTAATAGCCTACATATTTTTTTAGTCATAAATGTAGCTTAATGTAACACTGCACAATATACAAAAATTGGCAGTAAAATTCATATCAATGGAATTCAATGAATTTTATATATATCTGATTAACAAAGTTAATAAAATATGGTGTTTAAGTTCTATTATTCCTATAAAATATTATTGAGCTGACTAACGCATTTATTAATATATAGTTCATAAAGGGATATGAAGGAATCAGGATAAACATAATTTAGTCAGAATATGCTTTTTAAACTTTCAACGTATTATTTTGATATTATTTACTATTTCATCATTCTCATCGCTATTTTATGTTTAAAGTTTCCATCTTTTCATCAAAAATAATTTTACCTACCTTTTTAGTTCTTATTGATTTTCCAATTATTTTGTACTCGTAGTTTGTGCCCAGTTCTTGGGTATAATCGATATATCTTTTGATTTTCTATCTAACGATTCTCATGACTGAAAATAGACTAATTTTTTATAGTAAGTATCGAAAAACTACAAGTATGTCTTTAATTCTTTCATATTATTAATAAACTAAAATTCTCCGTTTTAAATGAAATTATTATGACATCATAAAAAATATTATAGAAGTTTCAGTCTCGGTTTTTTTAAATATACACTCGATTCTCTTTATTTTCATACCTTATTTCATGTATTCTTTGTGTAATTCTTAATAACGTTTCATTATCATTTTTCAATCACTTTGGAATTGTACTGCGTTCGAAATTGTCATCATTTGTTGAAAATGGATATACAGGTTTATTTGTTAACTAAAAAACTTCTAGAATTGCACTTTCAAATTTGTATTACATTATCATCACTACTATGGAGAATCATCTACATGTTCTAGAACAATGCATAGTATTTGTTTTTCATTAAATATTTATGTAATATATAATTTTGATAAAGCAATGGGATGATATTTTACACAGTATTTATGGGAAAAAACAGTTCATCTATAGCATATTGAAAAAGAAAGAAAGAAAAATGGACGAAGTTAAAAAAAGGCGAGTTTTTAATAAAAAAAAATCAATTGTAAAAATAGTAATATAATTCTAATGGTAATTAAAGTATTTTTCTCGTTTCTGGCATTTATCATTTTAAAAGTTTGATACGATTATCTGATAGGATAGTACTTCCACAAATATTTCCTTTTGCATTTAGTGACTTTCGTGCCAGACATGGATGTCATAATTACCCCTCGACTCTCCCCCCAGTCTCATTTATGTGTCTCATCAACGTTTTACGAGGTGCGGGTACGATTTTTTTTAATTGCTGTTATTTTTTTATTATACTATTTTCATTCTTTGTCGCTGTCATATTTTTTTGGCCAGCCGGGGGCACGAAATCCTGCCAGCAACCCATTAAACTAATGGTTCATTTGTAATAAACATTTAATACGAGGGGGGTTGTAGAGCCAGAGAGCATTCCGCAAATAGGAAAAAAATTACCCGCAGACTTAAAGGAGAAAAAACGACGGAAAATTTTTGCACAGTAATGTTACTACTTTATTTCTGCATTTAAAAAAAAATACATGTGTATCATCAGAAGTGTTTTCAGTCATCCTGTACATGTCTCGCCCCCAGTTTGCGTGTTCACTTAATTTTTTCTGTGTTTTATTTACTTCTGGAGGTTACATAATTGAGATTTTATTGTTTGATTTAATACAAGTTTTTATGCCTCGTATATTTTTCGTCGTTAGAACACATACGGGTTGGGGAAACAACACTGTCTATCATCGTTACAATCGATGATATGTTTAACAAGGAACCGATGATACAAACAATTTACGCCATTATCAAATTAAAAAAAACTCTTATGTCTAAACATAATCGAGCCAACTTATTTTAAATAAGCTTTGTCGAAATCCAAGAAAATTTCATTGTATACAAAGTGATGAAACTATATTCCAAAATATCCATGATGACTGTTGGAAGCAGTTTAATCGTTGGTGCTCTTAATTAATGCTTCCCTATGTAAACCGAGTTCCAAACACAACCGCAGCTTTCCATTAAATGGTTCTATTGACACGCAGCTTTGTTGAATTGTGTTAAATTAATCACATCCTCTGCAGACGAGAGATTCGAACGAAAATATTCCAAAATAACGGAATAATTAATTAAAACACAGTCTGAGCAATATTTTTCTCAATTATTCCTGAAATTTGATGAATGAAATCATGATGTTACATAACGGCCACAACTCGTTCACATGCCAATTCATTCATACATTCGCTGTGAATGAAGTCAGCAGGAAATTAAAATCCTAATTAACACAAAGCTCGACAGCTGTGCGTAATGAGCACATGCATATAAATTTCAATGTGCAATTTTTTTTTGCAACAACTCATGATCGCATATAGGCGAGGATTATTTTTAAAATGTTGTCACATGTGGTCTATGATAACATATGTTATTTTTTACAATATGGAATATCTACAAGTGCTCACTTTCTTCATCCAATCCATTAATATAATATATTTTATGAATTGTGAGCTTCAAATGTATCGTGAATTTCATTCAAAATTATTTAAATAATTTTAAAAATAGTACAAGAACCATAGGCTGAATAATTACCAGAACTCACCATTCCACTGATGACAGTAATACGAGACTCTGGTTCATAGTGGCTTAAGTGACCTAAGCGGATATTCTTTCCGTGTGACACCGAGCTGGCGGATACTCTACTTAACCAAATCAGTCTCCTTGTTTATGTTAAAGCACGCTTTATCCCATGAATTTTTTAAATAATTTCAGCGAGGAGCCGGATCCCAGAGATGACCCCACAGCCCACGCGAACTGCTGGTCAGCGAATCTGAGCCAATTTAAAAGTACTGAAAGGAAGCTGAGAGGAGGCGTTGGAGAAGTGTGAGGAACCTGATACTTTTCCGTTGTGAGAACTGGAACATGCGGATTATCTCAGTTTTATAATTGTTTTAACACCTCACATATACTTTAATCAAGATTTATTTTATGCAACTAAATTACTGAAAAATATTTTATTATGAATTAATATGTTTTTAAGCATATAGTGAGAGGATTAATAGTTTTATTAATGTACTCCATACAGATGAAATCTATTTTCGTGCCTGTCATCTAATCAGTATAGTAATTAAGAAACGAATATCAGTTGACAACCGACTAATGTATGTCAATCTGTACAAATAAAATGTACACGAATCCGTGGGAGAAGATTTTACATACACATGTTTAACGATTTTTTCTTCCATATCCATAAATGATAAAAATTATGAGACTACTTAAAACTTGATTAATACATTATAATATTATATTACATGGTGTTGATCATATTACATAATAAAAATATAAATACCATCAAATGTTGACATTTTTATTTTGATATCCAATCTCCATAAACGTACACAATACAAATCTTCTTTTATAAGACATATTCGAATATCCAATTTAATCAGATTTTTTACCGTGGATTCAATCATTTTAAGCGGCATATTGATTCTAAAAATCTGCCCGTTTAAAATTATTTCTTAAAAATTGGATTAAAAAAAGTCCCCAAGAATAAATTTACCAAAATAATTTATGAAATCAATTAATAAAATATTATCTGTGGAAGATATTTTGCTTTATTCAATATGCCCAAAGTGATTTCTACAATAGTTTAAGTCGCGTAAAATAAGTAAATCCATAAAATTGAAACCAGAGAACCATGAAGAAACTGTTGGCCTAAATTGTTGTCAAATAATTTATTTAAAAAAATCTTTACACATGTTACCAAAACTAAATTCTTATTAAAATAAATAATCTGATTTAAAATGTTACTCTTGCACCGTTAAAAAAATAAGTATGTAAATGTACTCTCCCTGAAAAAATGGAACGTACCCAACATTCATTTTTTTATAGGTAAGAAGTAAAATTTATAAAATACAAATAATATTTTCACGGTCAACAAACAGTATTAAAATTATCTAGCTCTGGCTCTGACTATATCACGTTACTAACACTGTTATTTTAATTGCAAAACAAAGACCAAAAAGGTAATTTTTAATTTATTAGTTTAATATCTTACTGGAAAAAATCCAATAACTTTTAATGCATTTATTTACACGGTAGGTACGTTTCATCAAAAATGTGTAAATAAGTGCAATTATTCATAGTCTAAAAATGTGTTAAAATCTAATATAGCTTTTTACAATATTTGTTATTACTCTGCTGTATTCTTTAATTTGTTATTATTAGAATATCTATTCCAAATTCTAAGATTTTCGTTTCACAAGTTGTTTATATAAATATTTTATTTCTGGGAATCGTGTTAGATCCAATATTTCATATAAAAATATTGTATTTATTATTTTTAGTTGATGTTATATTAAAACCGTGTAAAAGAAGAATTGGATATATATAATATTCAAATATATTATTATTTAGGTAGAATGAAACCTATAAAAACAACTGCTGATAAGCGTATGTGCCTTTATAAGAAAATATGAGTTCATAGAGGATTAACCCCTTGTGTGATTTGCCCGAAAACAATTCGGGTAGGTATTTAGCTGACACAGTGATTTGCCCGAACCGGATTCGGGCACATCGTACACGAAACTTTTTATAGTGATTTGCCCGAATCCAGCTCGGGTCATTTCCCCACCAGTCTGACCACAGAAGTGGTAAAATTTGGTTTTGATAATTCAGAGAATTAACGTTTTTCGAGCCATACTATAAATTACAATATTGCTAAACGAGTTACTTCATTTGACCTCCGCAGACAATACTGAAATTGCTCATATGTCCTTCGGACATTTTGGGAAATATTCAAGATTTACTCCCCGGCTCAGTTGTGTAATGTCGTAATTGTCCAAATGATCCGATTCAATTCTAGTCACACTTGAACCGCGACACATTTAATTGTTGCGGCGGCTGATAAACAACAATTAAGTAATGGCCGCGGTCAATTAAAGCAATCACACTTAAGTTGATGAGAGCCAAATCTTGGCACTGCAGAGATCACACATTTCGCACGGTCTTTGTGCCGGCCACGTCACGCCACTGGATTGAGGTGAGAAACACCCGGCGGGTGACACACGTGTCATCAATTCCGTGTCATCTATCCATCTAGTTAACAGATGAATTTACGACTCGGCGGTGACGAGGCGTCTTTGCTTTACTGGAAAATTGAAAAAAATATAGGGTATAAACAAAATTTGTGCGGCGGAATAACTGATGATCCATTGACCTCTTCAATTGACCGGTTCTGGAGATAATGACTATCGTTGTTTTCTTTTCAGTAAAACCGTGTTTTTTTTGGCGGAATCTACGATGAACTATTTAATCTAGAATATTATTAATTTACTAAATATTGGGTTTATTCAATACGTTGGGGCATTTTCCGGAACTATTTATTAGATTGATTTAGAATAAGTATTGCATTTTCTAGAACCAGTGGTCTGAAGTATGTACGTTAGTCTGGCCTAAAAGCCCGCCATTTCCAATCATCTCCCGAAGCAATGTTTTGCACCGAGTGCTGAGGCAATTAGCCGGCAGCAGATCGATGGCCATGTAAAATCGGCAGGGCCGAAGCCTCAACATTTAGAAGCTAATTGGGCGATGCAGTGGCAAACTGGCAGTATCCGTTGCACTAATTAAAGCAGTTAAGCGGACGCTCATCAAACGTCACACAGAGACGCTAATTAGTGTGTATTGTACACAACGGCTAAACACGGACAAACTTGACCCCAAAACACTCGTCAATGAGGGAGGATATCGCTTATTTGGATATGAAAAAATACTTTTAAAACTACGACATTGCGGCACAGTGTGCAAAACTCCCCCCGCCCAAAACAAATATCAATATTCAATCAGAAAGAGAGCTGAAATCGACGTGCCATATTTCTGTGCATCCGCTCGTCCTAAATCGTAAACAAGTCAGACGGCATGTCCTTAAAATCTATCGGGCGACGCGATAGATTTGGCCAGAGCCACTTTCGCGATAGTGTTGCGCGGAGGTGCGAGGGGCGAGGGGCGCCCCGCACCTGCTCCCGCTAAGAGCTCCGCCGAATCAGAACCGGAGGGCACATGGGCCCCAAGCAAATCAAATTACACAAACACTAATGCTGGCCTGCGCTCGGCACTCGTAAACCGGACACTGGCTATTTTCCTTTATCGTCGATCGTTGATCTAAACGACAAGCTTTTCACGCCCCTTCCAATCTTTCGAGAAAATCACTGGAAAAGTCATAAAATAGTAAAAATACTTGATTTCATATTTTGTTCAATGCCAAAGAATATCTTCTATATCGTATATCGTGGTCCGTAGAATAATCTACGAAACAAACGTTGTTAAGCAGGATTTGATCTTTAATGATCACATGATTTTTTTTTGTATCTTATGCGGATAACGTAAATCACAGTATTTTGCTCGGCAACCGGTGAGTGCGGGAGACTAATTAATATGAGTAATAGTAAAAGCTGAGAAACTAAGATCACAATCTCAAATTTCAACTGGATCGCAATCCTCTACATCTAGCTGACGACAAATAAATGTGCGTGACCATCCTTTTCGGCTCCATCAAAATTTTTCGAAAACATAAAATAGGAAAAAATATACGAGTAAGCAAACAAAATATCTAGATATGCAGGGAGCTTATCGGTGTACTTAGCCCCTAATAAGTTTGATTTGATTTTTTTTTCCAACCATTACAACACTGCAAAGCTTTCAAATTCGAGATTAAATCACACAAGGCGGAATATTTGTTTGTCTAAAAATAGAGGTATTTTAGTTTTTAATTGATAAAAACCGAATTAAGACAATAACGACATTTGCAAAACGAGGGCGTACAGTATGCACATTTCTTTCGTTTGTGAGGGATGATTTCACTTGCGTAGTCTTCACAGAGCGAGATTTTACTGTTTCACTATTTTTATCAGATAATTATGTATGTAATTAAAAAAACAATAATTCCACAATACAAAAATAGGGTCACAGCACACAGCTTCGGACAACTTTCCGATATGAAGAAACCGACTGACTGCTCCAAAAAT
>JAGXCT010032554.1:0-21321 GCA_022495035.1 Philopotamus ludificatus
GTCCAATGTTCTTTGCCTTCATAGTCTCTTAATCGCAGCTAGATCTCAGAAAGCACTGATAATTAACGAAACCAAAACAAAATACATGCTGAAAATCGATGAATACTGCTTCGAATTTCATTATCTCGGATCGTTGATCGTTGGAAAAAAACAACGACACCAGGTGGTTGGAAGCCTGAAGAAAAACCATGCTGGCGAACAGGTGTTACTTCTTTGCACTTCAAAAGCATCTACGATGGAGACTCCTTTCAAGGAAAGTCAAAGTCATACTCTATAACACACATTACGTCAAACGCGTCTGAATGTTAAGCTATGCTAAAGCAAGACGAGCGACAAATGAATATCCTAGAGAGGATATTCAGACTCATGCACCATTCAACTCGAATGGCGCATCCGTCGCAACGAGAAGCTATATCTACTCTACAGGGACTTACCAGATACAGATTGCATCGGGATGACCAGACTCCGGTCACGTCTCGAGGATATGGAATAGTCAGCCACTGAAAAGGGTGAAATCAACAAGCCTTCCTCTCTCTAGAGAAAATAAAGACCGAAACAGAGGTCTGTATACAGCGAGACGCAGAATCATTGGGAATGATTCGTTCCTCGAACTTGTAATATTAATATGTTCGAAAGTTGAAGTATATGAAACGAATGCAAAGCTAAGAAGAAGCAAAGATGAAGATTTCTATAACACGCAATATAATTTTCTATTCCCTTCATACATGAGATATAAGCTCTCCATTGGAATCACATTCCTACATACATACATACATAAGTGGCCTTCTAACCCTGAGACGGGTCTTTGCCACCTGGAGGACACCACGCGATCTCAGCAGAGGCACGTTCGTCTCAACCCTAATGCCAGGACTGTGACGGTTGTCCATCAAGTTATCTAGGCTCTTCGAATACGAATCAGGTCGCCAGCCATGAGCCCGGGAGCCGAGCTTTCAAAGGGCGGATTGTAAACAATAATAATCAGACGAGGCTAGGGCCAATTCGTATTTAATTTACGTTCTGATCGGGTGCTATCTCCTGTAGCACACGTCACCGAATTAGCTTGGATAACGGCCTGGCTCTTCATAGCTTCGTAAAATAAACGAAACCATGATTGTGATATGAGGAGCCAGGCCGCTACCCAGGCCAATTCGGTGACGTGTGTGCTGTAGGAGGTGCTCGTAGTAGCCGATCAGACCGTGAAATAAATACGAATTGGCCCTAACCTCGTCTGATTATTATTGTTACAATGCGCGCGTTGACAGCTCGGATCCTAGGCTCATGGCTGGCGACCTAGCCCGTATTTGAAGAGTCTAGATAACCTGGAAGACGACCGTCACCGCGACGAGGGACCATCAAATATATTTATTTTTTAATCTTATTTTAAAGTACTTTTTCTCTAAATATTGTAATAAACAAACTAGGCTTGTGGAAGTACTACATGTTACATTTTATAACAATGGCCTCACCCTTCTAATGAACATCTTTTCCACAAGTTTGAACATAATCAGACTTATAGGACTCTTCTGAGTACTGCATGTACCTATATGTAATCAACTGTTTGCCTTAGACTAGAGCTTCTTTCAATAGTTTTCCAGTAACGATATGGTAATTTTGGGCTTTTTAGGGGGTTAAGTCGTTGTTTATCATATGTTTATCGATTCAATCAGCAATCGACTTCATCGACCCCGAGATGCGACCGCAAGTATCAGGTTATCATCTTCTTTGCGGTTGATGTGAGGTAGGAGAATTGAATTCAATTTAAAACACATCGTTGACATGCACAAGTAGCTGTATCATTGAAAGATTTTATTAAAATGCAGAACGTTCATGGTAATGAGCATCGGTGCTTTGGGTAGCAGTAAACTCGTACGAAGAAGTCGCCTAGCGACGCCGATTAGTGTTCTACGTAATGACTCAATGCGATCGGCGCTTCCAGAGTGTCTGAGCGGCTTCCCCTGCCGTCTTCCGCTCCGCCAGGTGGTAATCCATCAGCTTCTAGTCAGATCGGTCTCAGACGAGCGCGCCGACTGCGCTGGAAAGTGTCTGGTCGTGTGCGCGCACGCCACTACATGGATGTTGGAGTAATTAAGCTACGACCGGTTCTCGGTTTTTCTCCTCATCCAGGCCATGTGGACCAGCGACCATGAAATTTAATGAATTATTATTATTTGTAGACCGGCCAGACCACGGACCGGTACATTTTTATTCGCAATTTGCGCGGATGATAATTTCAAAGGAGGCAATGCACTCGGCATCGCGAGTTTCGTAACTTTCACAGTGTCAAATCGGACCGAACCGCGACGTGACCTCGAATGTCTGAAGAAGCTGTTGCGGATCGCATGTGCTATTCCTTGGATTACATCTATATTCGTCTAAAAGATGCGACCTTAGACCCAAAAATCGAGTCTTAACCACTTTTAACGAGAAATTATTGATTTCTAGTGAGGTCGTCAGCATCGCGGTCATCTCTGCGTAGACCAGAAGTGAATAGTCTCTCTTCTTCGTGATCAATTAGCCAAGTACGGACAGCGCCAATGTTGCTTCACCACGATGATCATACGATAAACACTAAAATTATAACTAAATCTTTTGAAATCTTCTCTTCTAAATCTTCTTCGACGTCTTCAATTCTTGGTGTATTTACAATGAATAAATATATATTTATATAAAATTTGTATAAATGACGTGAAAATATTTAATATATTGAAAAATTAGATTATGATTAATTACCAATGTATTAAATAATATGCATTTCAAGGGCTGTATAAGTCTTATGTCATAATTTTCTGGTCTTTAAGAAATTTAATTTATTTTAATAAATTATGGCGTCTGATTTTCCGGCCCCTGTGTGCGCCGCACAATCTGGCCATATTTGGAGGCCATATTGCATCTTCACTTTATTACTATTATATTATTGACTGTTGAAAATTGAAGAACAACCATCGCAGTCTTGGCCTCGGTAATAATAATATTGAAAAGGTTTTACACATTTTAGTATATTCAACATTTTTTAATTGTAGAAAAATGGGAATTTTTTAGGCAAAAGCAATAACGCTGTGATGCATCAGCATCCGTCTTTGCTGGACATGGTCCCCTGTGACTTCTGCATATTCCTGAAGATATAAAATTATTCAAGGACAATGTTTTGACAACAATAAGACCTAAATATAACATAAACTCCATGCTGAAAATATCATTGGAAAGGCTTTAGTTTATATTTATTAGTTAAATGTGTTAACCCTTTATAGGACAAAGGCTGAAATTCGTTAATATATTGAGCAATCGCTTTAACCCTTTATAGGGCAAATTAATTATTTTGGATTTTTTTTATTTTTTATTTTGACAATACTTATTGGCAATAACAATAAATTAAACAAAAAAGCGTTTCCCTCGACAAAATATTATGTTGTACTAAGGTTGACATTTCTATGGATCATGAAATATTCATATGGCTCCATTTATTATTATTAATTTATTAATTGTTTACATATTTTTTTAAAATAAATTCTTAATATATTATTAAAATCCTACATAGACCCCTTTTAACGAAATAATTTTCTTCATAGACCCCCTTATATTTCGCCTCCCTATCCAGGCAACTGCTATAAAATATTAAATCACTAAAAATATTTTTTTGGAAATTGTACTCAAGTTTTAAGTGAAAATTCTTCAGTTTTTGATTAAATTTGAATTCAATTACGTAACTAACAAAATTACATTATTACTTTCGCATAATTCAGCAAAAATGCGATCATTCAAAGCCTTAGCTTTAATTGTTTATTGCTTTGATAAACAAATGCATAAAAGATTTCGGCATTTAAAAGTTATCATCGACCCATGGAAGACTATAGACCCTTTTCAAACAACCATAAGACTCCGTTGATAAACCCCGATTCAAATTATAATTCGAAACAAATGAATCGGAAATCGCCATTTTGAATGTCATCCGCCATTGAATTGATTTAGGCCACAACCACTTTTTTGGCGTCCATCTAAAACACATTTTCACGCCGATACGTATAAATATTATTCGAAATTCTTTCGACACATAAAAATCTAATCTCTGCAATATTGTTTTATTGTAGATTCTTATCATCGCCATTTTTAATTTTAGAATACATGTACGTACGCCATTATTCAACAGCCTTGAAAGACGCATATGAAAAATGTTTACGTCATATTTGAAAAAAAAAATCTGTTGATAACTGTGATAAATAAATACGGCGAGGGATAAGATGTTGAGATTTTTTAACATCGCGTCTAACTCGTTTCGCTCCTAAAAAAAATGGCCGTTGAGAGATGAGATCACTACAAACGGTCGTTATTATATTGTGGCATCGATAGAAATCAACATTTAAATGAATACGTATTGTGTCGGGATCATTTATAATTGAAATTATCGCAAGTGGAGCATATTTTTTTAATTATTTATCAATATCCAGACTTGGTATTGATAAAAGATTCAAAGAAATGGGTTTGCACCGCCATTAGCAGTCTGGCTCGGCGTGGAGAGCCATGGTATGTACCACGGGCTCTGCTACCGGGATGCATTATTGATCAGAGCAACCCAGACGCAACGTTGCAACGTTCCCAGCCATTATTTTGGGATTCCGCCCGCTTTTCAGACTCGTTTCATGCGGCCGCCGAGTTAAAATCTTCTCGGATTCGATACAGATGATGACACCGTTCAAAATTCTCCGAAGACATACTCGAGTCGAAAGAGAAATTAGTGGATCGCACGGCTCAACGTGGGAGATTGATTCTTTCGCTAATTTGCATTTATGCATTATGGCGTGGTCTAGTACGCACAGGTGAAACCTCATCGGAAGACAACGTCGCCAATTTAACACAGTTGCGAAATTCAATATTTGGACATCGCCATCTTCGTCCTATGATATGACAATAAACTACAATGGATCGACGCGAAATATGAGTATATTTGGTTTTTAAAATCGCATTATCGCCTGTACAAATATTGGGCATATTCTAATTGTTCTAATTCGTTGAAACAAACTGGAAGAATGCGAAGAAAGCCGATGCTGTGACACAATTCTCACGATTTTTCCCATCAGTAATTCTCGCATAGCTAACAATCGATCGAAACTATCAGCATTGCTCATATATCGATACGTTTCATAATATTGATCGACGCGAAATAATATAATCAAACGTATAAATAAATGCTAATAGAATCTATTAATTATTGTTAAAATAATACATTTTATATATATTTTTTAATATGGAAGTAAAAGCGCGTCGATAGTGTTCGGTACCTGTGTGCAGAAATTCAATTAGCGCCCAATGTGCATCTGGTTTGGTTCAAAAGACGATTTACGAGCAAATACTAATATTATTCATTCATGTTAATAAATAATTATTTTATATATCTCTATATTCTATTTTATATTGGCGCTCCTGATTATCCTGCGCCTGTGTGCGCCGCACAATATGCCCATATGGACGGCACGCCTCTGTATCAAAGATGTCCATTCAAGTAATGACCGTGTATAATTTTGATAAACCTCGGCAATCGTAGTGCGCCTGATACTCTTTTTATGCTGTTTTTTTGCTGAATATCTCAATTTGAGTTATTGTTAATCAACAAATATCTTAAATAAATTAGTTTTGATATCTATATATATATATAATATTTCGCTATTTAACTTGTATCATGTTAATTACTTTCTGTATTTTGATCGCCTTCAAAACGATCGAGGACAGGGCGACAGCTAGTCACTGAATAGCGAGGTGTCATAAACCTTTTTCTTACGGCGAAATTCCATACAAGAATCTCAAACTAGCCAAAAAACGTGGCACCAATGGTTTACAATGCGGCGAAACGAATATAAACATATGCATTATTAATCGCCAATCTCTTGATCACTCTCAATAACTATTCTACGAATAACACAGGGACTTAAAATATCTATTTATCACCTCCCAACCCCTACCGGTGGGGGAGGTGATAAATGAAACACAACTATCTACCAAACCATTAAAATTGATGGTCAGCATCCTGGTCAGTGTCCTTATGTGCATATCTGGTCTCCAACGGATTTTTCACCACAGAGCCAGCATACCCAGGGAAGGAAAACCCTAATATGTTGACTAATAATCGGTCTAGTCTCGATACTTTCTCTGCTCTTCCTTCTTTCTAGGGGACCCCTCTCTGAGGAGGTTTTTCCCATGATGAAAGGATTGCTATTGCGCGACAGGGCTAATAATCACTTGCGACTTAAGACTCGTTTTGGGCAGATGTGCATATGTATGCCTGTGTATATCTATATAGGTGTGTGTGTGTGTGGTTGCTCGCTACTTGTCACTCGTGACTCGTTATAAGCAGATAACGCCTTAGAGAAGAGAACAAACGAATACCGAGACAAACCCCCTCCTACTTGCCTGGACACAGTCGAGAGGGTAAAATCCGATACCAACAGGGTAGAGGATATACGTCCAACGCCATCAATGGCCAAGAGAGGGAAACTCTTTACAAAAAACCGCATACCAAGACGGCTTGGGTCCCCGCGGTATGGACACGAAAGAGGAGCCCTCACGTCACGTGTGAGACTCAGGTTCCTTTGACCTCGACTGCCATTCGAGAGTTTGGGAAGGCCCATGCCCTCACATACTAAACTTCAATACGTTATATATTATTTGCTATTTTTTTCTGAAATCGAATTTTCATAAAAAACGTTTTTCGCTGTAGAATTGATGAATCCGCCCACTATATTGTCTTTGTATTGTTCTGAGATTCTACGAAGCCATCGAAATTTGACAGGGGTTTGCATCTCGATGTCAAAACATCCGAGTTTATCTAAAAAATAGGTTGAATACTTTAAAAATATGCGAGAATATGTTTAAAAAAATAAAGTTCTTTAGCAGAAATGATATTTTGAATATATATCATTTAATGTCGATTTTAATAAAAAACAAAATAATCCTTTCTCATAAATTTCCGGTGTCTGTGTGCGCAGCACAATCTGGCCATATGGAAGGCGTCCGTCTATGGTTATATCTATCCGAGTTCAACAGTAGATTTAATATTAGAAGAATGATTCTTCTGAAATAAGGGACCTCGTTAATTCAAAGACCTTAAAATTCAGCACTCAAAACTTTTTTTTTTCATAATGAAATTAGTTTATTATAGCCGTATTCCTTAACTTCAATTGATTAATGAATAACGCCAACTATGGTATGTTTTTCATGTAGTTAATTTGATTAAAAGCCATAATTCAAAACATACGCACTGCCAATATAAACGTATATTGTTGTTTTTATTATTATTTTGGAATTGCGGACAATAAAATGTCAATGGCATCTATATTCTATATATTATTATTCTTTAGACTTTTTTAGACCATACATTGAGATATGAACGTTAAAAACATGGGGTCACAAATAGACCCCATCGGCACGGCTAGCCTCGGCCCTCAAGGGCCCCCGAATTTTTCTCAAGATGATAATTATTTGTAACATCGAGATTGTTATATTATATAATTAATTATGTATCCATAACATTGCAAATTAATTTTAAAAAACGTGCGCGTAGAATGCACATAATAGGGCAGGGATGGCGAACCTTTTTCCCAAGTGGGTCAAATTTGATATTTTTTTATTAAATCCATGTGGCGGGTCACATAGGTTTATTATATAGGCTTACAAGTTTTATTAACATTATAATTTACAAGCAAAATGCCATTATAACCGTAATCACACTCTAGCTTTTTAAAGATGTGGCGGCATCTAGTGATATTAGTAGCAGATTTAAAAATCATTTTATTTTTTATTAAATGAAGGATTTTTACAATCATATCTAAAAACTCAAGCGGCTCGATAATTTCACAAAAGGATCAGGGTCATCCCTGTTATAGGGTGTATGGGTGGTGCAAATATTTTGCTGGCAGGGGGGGGCCTCAAAATTGAATTGGGGCCTCCCAAGTGCAAAATCCGCCATTGTTAAAAAACATGTGAAGCGCAGAATCAACAGATATAACTAACAGCAATTAAAGGAACTAAAGTTTATGAGTTTAATAGTAGATTTTTATTAGAAGAAGATTACTGGGGATTTGTTAGATTCAAAGCAACAGAGAGTGTTGCATTATTTGGACCTAGCTTCACACAATGAGAAGAAACAACATATGATCTTGCACAGCCGTCCTGGTCAATCAACCTTCGACAAGAGAAGGTTACGTCTATAATATAAACAGTGCCAAAAGCATGTTTGTACTTCCTAGTCGAGAAAAAATGGTTGTTAAGTAGGTTAAAACCAGTGTGGGAAGGATAATCAAGGCCGTTAATCGCACAATTTACTTTCGTAGGTTTAGTATTTGAAAATTAATTAGATTTGCATCCGAAGTGATACATCACCACTGCGTCACGTGTGTCTTCTGTGACTTGTTTGGTGTTGTAATCGCGCATACTTGCAACGAAGACGAACCTCGGATGACGTAAGAAGAAACAAGTGTTGTTGAAAATTTTTGAGATTCCTAAAAATTGTTCTAGAAAAGCGATGATTCGGCGAATATGTACATTTAAGATCAAACGTGAAAGTGATCGTAATTACACAGATAGCAAATTGAATACCGAGGATGACGGCTGGAACACGGCGTAAAATTACTAATTAATTGCGTCGGTTATTGGCTGTGAGAAATATTCTAAAAAATATATTATAATTAACGATTTTAAATTAAATCGATCGCTAATCGCGTTTGCAATTTTGCGCAACAATGCGATCCAAAACTTTTTCGGAACCGATATTTAATTTAAACATATTCGCATTGCCGATGAATCATTGTTGTGGCGTTGAATCACGTCGTTATCTTTCCTGTTATGGCCAAGCAAATTTCCTAAACCAAACCGGAAGTGTTTAACCGACCAATTTTGCGGATGTATCAACAAACTGATAAATATGTATATGCTTAAATATATAAATATATTAATGAATTGTTTTCTTGGAATTTTAATTGAGTATGCAATTTTTAGATATTCTAGAAAATTAATCATCGTATTCATTTTCGAATATTTAATCCAGCGGTATGCAACAAGAGGCCCGCGGGTGCCATTCAATAAGTAGCTATCATGTACATACATAAAAAAATCTGTATAACTTCCTAAAAGCAACCAACATAAGATAAAATTAAATTTAAACAGGCCTGACCGTTACGATGGCCGATTAAATCGGAACATGGCAATTTTCGCACAAATACAATATAAAGATTAATAGTTTCTTCACCTCTATTACGTTTCATTAAAAAATGGCAATCATGATATAAAAATATCAAAATTTGAACCTCATATGGTACTACAGTCAACCCCCTATAGCGCTGAGATAAAGACCACGATATATAAATCCGCCATACATACTAAATTTAAGTTTAGCTTTTTTAATTTTAATATTTTTTTGTCAACCAAATGCCATTGCTCTTTATTTTGTGCGGCAATATGTTACATATGAATTTGACATTGAAGAATTAGCGTTTTGTAGAAAAAGAGGAACTAGAAAGAAGCATTATAGGAGGGACTGTGGCACAATCAGGTTGACTCTACAGTTGAAATTCTAAAAATAGTGATAAATGCAGGATTGTTGGGTCTAGAATAGGAGTTTAACTACAATAAAAAACTTTCTTGATTGATTTTTTTCTATAATCTACTAGATTTTAGCTAAATAATAGGAATTACGATCGATGCTCAGAAACACTCGATATTTTTCCACCATTGATGGTGCACCGTAAAAAAATGTTCCATCGACCTCCAATAGACTAGGGGTGAGCAACCTTTTTTTTACAACGGGTTAGGTACAAATTTAAAAATGATAACACAAACACTGAATGATGAATTCAAATTATCTCTTTATTAACAAAATTAACCTAGTATAAAAAATCACAGAAATAAAACACCCATTAATAGAAATACTATTAACCTGGCCGTGCCGATGGGGTATATTTGGGAACCCAAGTTTTTGATTTTTCTCGAATAACACTTTTTTTGTATTAATATTTGTCTAAAAATGTCTAAAGAATAAACATAAATAATCAATCAACTTTATTCTCCGCAATTATGCCACGCGAGCAATGTTCATTTTCGCTCCGTACCGGATGCTAGTGAGAAAAAAACAACGCGCATCGCGGAAGCGTCCCTCAGTCGCAGCGGGACATCGTCGAGTTCGCGCGTCGTTTGTGTTATTCATTAGTAAAATAATCCAAAATATCGACCAAATTATGAAGCATGAATAACTATTTTTATTCTTAGAATAATCCATCTTTAAAACAAACGTCAAGGTATTGTCGAAGAATTCATCAATATCTTGACTCGAATTGCTTGGGGTCTACTTTCATATATTCATTTCATACTAAATATACCCCATCGGCAGACGCCGTTGGTTTCGAGCCGCCGTGATGGATCAGTTAAAAAAGCAGCAAATGATATATGTGGAAAAAGACTATAATTACGTCTTGGATATAATGAGGATGCGGGATAGGGCTAGAGTAGAATGAGACTGTAGGAATTTTAGAATTTTCAACTGTAGACGGGTTGCTCGCCCCTGCTATAGACCCTTTTCAAACGAATCCACTTGAACCATGCTGAGAACCCATGAGTTAGACCTTAAAAAAACTGTACTGGTTTTATAACTTAAACCTCAAGGAAATCATTACAGTTAAACCCCCACTAACACTAAAATCAGGACCGTGTCGTGTAATTGGGGGAGTGAAGCCGTCCGGCTGTGTGCGTATAACCCGGCACGTGTTGAATACACAGACGCTAGCCAACGTTTGACTGTATGTGAATGCACCGCGCAATTGGGGGATTTGCGGCGAATATTTCAACTCAGCGTGTAATTCGGGGTAGTGTTATTGGGGGTTCCACTGTATTATATTTCAAACTAAATGTGTAATGTGTAAAAGATCTTTTTTCTTGATTGAGATTAGCTGCTATTGATTAATAACAAAATTTTCTCGCTGCGCAGGTTCATTTTGTTGGTCGAGATCAGTTGTTTTTTGTATAATCTATACTATATATCGAATGTTCGTATTCAACCTATAGATTCTATAGGTTGAATACGAACATTCGACCCACCATACGATTTCAATCGGACTATTGTTATATTTATTAGTTCTTTAGATTTATTCTAGTAAATTAATCATCGAATTAATTTTAGAATATTCAATCAATTCTTTCGATGCCTTCGGAGTTATGTGCCGAGGTCGTTGCTTTATAAATCTATGCTGAAACGTCACAGACCGTTAATGGACAATTCTATCATTTGTCTCTGTTCAATGCCGTTCGTATGCCGAGCCCAACTCATGCTGCATTAGTCTGGCCCGGCCAAATCGAGTCGTTGCCCAACCTTGAGTAGAAAGAATGGAAAGATAGACCGAGTCCCGAGATCGATAGATCGAGTGTTCGCATCTAGAAGCAACAAGATCGACGTCCGATCAAAAAAACCGATGCGGAGAAAGTGCTCTCCAAAAAGTGAACGTCCACTGTCCGTGTCCTTCCGAAGGCCACTCGATAAGTTCGGTGGTAATATATTCTGGAGAGACGTCGCTAAGCACACGGCTCACGTCCCAGGTGCACGATGATGCATCGCCGACTGTTTTGGCGGTCGATGCGGTCTCAGACCGACGTGATATCCGCAGGAAATCCTTGCTGACATGGTAAACTATTAAGATAAGGAGCACACCTCGCCGGAGGACTTGCTGCCAGTTGGCAGCGATTCGATCTGCGCTGATGATGCAATCGCACGGAGGTCAAGGGCCGACACATCGCGATCAATTATCTCACTGATACTGTGTCCATATCTAGTGATGTCACTGCGACATTGAATACTTTCGATCGCCGCTTCCGAGGTTGGTACGTCCGAGACGCGTCGTCGCGATTCTTCGGCCGATTCCTCAGCGGTCTTCGCCGGCTAGTGTCAAGGCCAACCGTCGAATTAATTTCATATTCAATACTGGTTTCATTGACTCCGGTTACCGGTAGTTCCCCACTTAGGTCGAGTCCGTTTGATCGCAGATTATGCCAGAGCGCGTTGGATTTATGCTCTTAACGGAAATCTGAAATATTTTGATTGCATCATTATCAGATTATTGATCGAATCGAAAAAAAATGGCGTCTATTTGCATAGAAAGTCATAGAAATTTGGATGATTATTATAATTCACGACAATGACTCGATGCTAATATAAATTATGAGGAAACCAGCTGTTAATCAATCATGTGCGATATAATAAATGAGATTTTTTCTCGTTCTCGGCTGCCGAGCAGGACATCGCCGTTGAGATGCAAATTTGTCTTCAAAAACGAGCGACTGCTCGTACACCTTTCACTCTCAATCAACACACTTGTGTGTCTTTTCGTGCAACAAAATAAACACGTGCGGTCAATAACATACCCATTCATACTTTAAAACTATGCTACGACTACAAGCCAGAGAAGAAAAACCCAATAAATATTCATTTTAATACGGCGGATTTAGCACTCGAGGGGCCCCAGGCGAAATTTAATTTTGAGGCCCCCGGAAAATATTTTCACTAGACCCCATAATGTGCATTCTACGCGCACGTGTTTTAACTCAATTTGTAATGTTTTGGAAACATAATTAATTTCACATGTTTATGTAAAAAAAAACAGAAAGAAAAACAAAATGAAAGATTTTAACTTTTAACACTTCTTATTTTTTCATTAGCATCTCGATGGTGGATATTAGCGATCTCAATGTTACATATGTATTATTTTAAGAAAAAATCAGGGGCCCCCCGAGGGTCGAAGACCCCTGCAGTACTGTATCTCAAGGGGTCTATGCCTTGCATCGTTTTAGCTTAATATAGCTACGCCCCTGTATCCATGAATCATGGTCTGCGTTAGTTACTGGTCTGTTAAATTTAGGGAATTTTAGTTTTGAGAGCTGGATTTTGAGTCCTCAGACGCACGCCCCATGCGACTAGAGTGAAATCTGCCACTAGTTTCAGCATCTTCGAAAAATTCAGGGGCCCCCCGAGAGCTCAAGACCCTTGCAGTACTGTATGGCAAGGGCTCTATGCCTTGCATCGTTTTAGCTTAATATAGCAACGCCTCTGAATCCATCGATCATGGTCTGCGTTATTTACTGGTGTATTCAATTTAGGGAATTTTAGTTTTGAGAGCTGGATTTTGAGGCCCCCTGAATTAATAAGGCCCCAGACGCACGCCCCATGCGACTAGAGTGAAATCTGCCACTAGTTGCAGCATCTTCGATAAAGTCTACTTCATTTTTGATAACTCCGACAGATAGGGACTCGGCTTCTTATTTTAAAGTCAACTTGCAGGGCAGTTTAATATTTTACATACTTCTTCTGTTAAAACCTCGTCGGATGATTCGAGAAAACAGTATTTGCTGGGGGGAATCTTCCAATTAAGATAAAGTGCATCTACAATTATACTTTAATCTTTATCAAACGTAGATCCTTCAGAGTGAATATGTCACTTAGTGGTATTTTAAATAGATCTAACCAAAACTTGAACCAAATGTTTTCAAAAATGATGGCCAACAAAAGAACACGATAGTGTATTTGCTTTGATTAGTTTCTTCTTCTGAAAATACTGTGTCCGTGTGTGGATATTGGCATTATATAGGTGATCTTCTTCTTTCACTCCATATCTGTGGACGTAGTGCAAACACGAAAATCTTCTTCTACCCAATCATAGCTCGACATTTATCTCGTTTTTTTTAGTTGTTGGGAGTGGGCGATAATTGCGGAAAGTAGCGAAGAAGCGTGTATGAGATGGGTTTAACAATTAATGTTTAAAAAAAACAATTGTTAATTGCCCACTCTAAAAAAACCCTATCAAAGTGAGCAGCATTGTGTGAGTCAGGCGCGTAGCTACATTATTGGAAAATAATCCAAAGTATTGGGCTCAAAAAAATATGAAGAACTAATATAAGTTAAGAAATCGGCCTATGGGGTCTATTTAGTATGAAAATAGACCCCAAAGTCATGATATTGAAGAATTCTTCATCAAAATTTTAAAAAACATATTATTCTAAGAATAAAAATAGTTATTGACGATATATATTAGTAGAAAAATCCAAAGATCATTGATTATTAATAATATTTATTCTATAGATAATCAAGTAAAAAAAGTTTGTGACCTGTAAGGTTTATATTAAAAGAGTTATTCGCGAAAAATCAAAAGCTCGGGGTCCCAAATAGACGGCTGGGTTAAGAATGATAAAAAAATAATTATTATTCATTTGTTTTTCAAAATTAATTATAGATTGTGGTCAAAGATGACACAATCGACCGCATCATCTTATTGTGGCATATTTTGACGCACGCAGGATATATTTGACATGACAAAGCGATTATTTTATGATTTTACTTTTCGTCGTAAGTACGAAAAGTCCAGAACTGACTATATCTATCTACTAAATATTAGAGGTGATTAGTTGTAGAAAGTTTTTTAGAAATGTTGCTGAAGCCGTTTATCTCCCAACCGTTGAAACAGACGCCATCAATATTTAAAATTGCACAAACATCTTTAATTTAATCACTTTAAGTTTTTTTTTCTTTGTTTTTAAAAAAAGCAACTGAAGTTGGTATCAGGCCCCCGATCGATGAACGATCGCGGCCCGATGCTTCAGCATCAAAGCATCCCCATAAATCCACCATAGATCTAAATCATATCATATTAATAAGTTTATGTATTTCGATGGTCTTCAAAAAAAAAGCAAGAGCGCTGAACTCACTAGCCAGCTATCAACAAACTTTTTTTTACAGTAAAATCCCATACAAGAATTTGCAACCGCCCAGCGGCCACTTTCTTGGCTACCTACTACAAGTTTTTCACTCCAAATTAATAATTTTTCACTTCAAATTAACCATTTTGCATTTCAAATTAAACATTTTGCATGTCAAATTAACACATTTTATTTATAAAAATGTCTTGAAAACGGGATAATTTTAAATGCAGTATTTGGTAAGGGTGTATTCTAAGTGAAAAACCCGTATAATTGTTCCTTAAATAAAACAGCGATTTCGAATATCTATTTATCACCATATAACTCCGACAGAGGGCGGGGGTGGCCATCATTGAAAAATCATCAAAGTGAATGACATCCCGTTATCATACAAATTAGTGCATTCACTTATCGTAAATGATACAAACGAGTTGGTATTACTGCACTTTAAGCATGCTTAGGATTAAACACGTAAAGGTATGTAGAAACGCAACAAACGAAACTCTGAGTCGGATCTTTGCCACTTGGAGGACACTACGCGATCTCCAGCAGAGACATGTCCGTCTCAATTCTGATGCCAGGACCGTGATGTTCGGCCACCAGGTTATCTAGGCTCTTTGAATACGGGTCAGGTCGCCAGCCATGAGCCCGGGAGCCGAGCTGCCAACGTGCGGATTGTAACAATAATAATCAGACGAGGTTAGGGCCAATTCGTATAGTTTCTAGTCTGATCGGATGCTACGGGCTCCTGCTATTAAAGCACACGTCACCGAATCGGCTCGGATAACGGCCTGGCTCCTCTATGAATCTGTACGGTTATTTCTCCACGCGCGAGATGATTTCCCGCGCTTTAATTTGTATTTAAAGCACCCTAGCGGGATCTAGTGGCGTGATCGAGATCACTAGCGCCACGATGTCAAGGGGTCCCGCAGGCGGCCAACCCCTGGCTCTCTCTACCCCCGGCGGTCGTGACGTTAAGATGTTCCCGCATTTCTCCCCGGTAAAATGTAGCCGCCATTGGCCATCATGACGACTTCGGATATTTCCTCTCGTCTTTCCCGTGGCAATCTTCATCGACACCGTATTAACTTAATCCTATATATTTACAATTGACAGATGTGCAGATCCTCAGGCACCGGACCCACGCTGTGGCTGTCACCGTCTAGGACACAAGTCAAGGAGACTATCCAGGAGACTTCCCGATCGCTATCGTCTACGCACGATGACCAGCCCCGCACGCTAAAGGCTGCACTTGTGGCCATGACCATCGACGGACGATTGATCAACCACTTTTTGGCAATTATACCGTGGTAAATGTGTTAAGTTTTGCGCCGACCTAACCTAAAATCTATCATTTAAATTGTTATTTTTTGTGAATGAATGTGTCGATGTGTCTTCTCTCTAAACTGTGTTTGCATTTCTGTCAACGGCGAGAGTAAAGGCTCGCAATGGTCCGGGTCACCAACCCTTCCGTATTTTCTGTTTTTTTTACTCCAATTTTCGAACCTTTAAAAATCCATAATTGCGCCCAACCGCCATTGCCGTCCAATACCGACATGCGACAACACTCGACTCCATGCTTAAGATTAACCACGTAAAGGTATGTAGAATCGCATCCCGCACAATTCGGCCCTATCGCAAGCTTCGTGGTGCTGGGCTGGAGAAGAGCGGGAAGGGAATCGACTCCGCGCTTGGTCACTGACAAACATGGCCTCATGTGGCCCAGTACCCGCAGAGCGTGTTGTGTGGTCGCTCCCGACCACTTCAGGGTCCTTCTTTTCCCTGGTTGTAAAAGTGTAAGTCAGCGCCTCCAATAAACGTGAGTTTGGCGTGCTTATCTCTAGAGCCATACTTAATATTTCTGTCATCAATAATTGGAATAGAGATGCGACTATCCCGGGCTAAGTTGACCTGGGTCGGATTGTACCTTGAGGCATTTGCCACTACATTACCGCTTCCTACAAACCCGCCCCATCCCTAGGCCGTAGTGGCAACGAGGAAACTCGTACGGATGGAAGCAATCCGTTAACCTGCAGCAGTATTACGAAGCCAACTAATGTTGTTCTGGCGTGAAGGTATGTAGAAACACTTCTTAGTATTTCTGTCACCAGTGATTGGTGTAGAGATGCGACTATCCCGGGCTCCCTAGCCATTCAAAGGCAAATTCCTTGAGCCGTTTGCCATCACATTACCGCTTCCTACAAACTTGCACCGTCCTTTCAGTTCCCAGGCCGTAGCGGCAACGAGGAAACTCGTTCGGATGAAAGCAATGCCGACCTGGTGGCTGTTTTAAACTATCGCTAAGGCGGTAAATGTTGGCCTGCCGGCCCAAAGAGGGGCCTGTCCCTCCGTAAGGCTAGTGGATGAACTGCACCTGGATTACGTAGCCATGTTGTTCTTGGTGTGCTCCGGAATGACGGTGGAAACTCCAACAACGTCGAGCAACGCGAAGAATGGCAAAGTAAAAGCCATACGAAATCATCAGCATGGCTTTATTAGAGATTACACGCCCTTTTGCGATGTCGAAGACAATATCAAATCTGCAGAAACAAAAAGATCGAGTTTGTAGCCCGTCCACCGCTTCTGCTGGTCCATATCGACCTGGTCGACCTCACACCACCCACCAAATTCGTCGCGACATTTGGAAAATAAATAGTCTGACTCCGTTCTAGGCCAGCAAAAAGATTTGGCCATGCGTTGCTTCATCGGAGAATGTGGGCACGCATTACAAACACCGTGTCATATTCCTCTCCATATACGACGTACAAACACCGAGAACATTGTGTCCTGCCGAATCCTGATATTTCATCCGTCTGAAAGCAGAAATAATTTGAATGAGAATACATAGATGACAAAAAACGACCTAGATTGCGTTACAAAAAAAAGGATGTTGACGTCTGCACTCACTTTCTTTCTATGTTTGCGTTATTTTGATATGAAAGTCGATTGGGTCGTATCTTCGTACTGTTAAGCCGTCGTTATAAATAATACTTTTTTTGAGCTTGTCATCACGTGCGATGGAAAATGTCTTCGGCCATGCATCGTATTCTAATGAAATGCTAATTTGTCAATTTCTTACGACACGTCAATCCGACGAACACCAACAACAAAAAAAAATACGTGACGACCGTGTTAAGCGTTTTGCCGCAACACCATCGTTTACGTCGCATTTTTTTTCCTGCAAAATGTCTAAAAATCGAATCAAACAATCCGCAGAAGAAATCAAAAGCAATCTGTCATATGTTGCGGTGAGTCATTGGCGAGACACTCGTCGTAATCGGCAGGAGAGCCTCGACCTTCTGCGTCATCAAAAACATCACCATCGGCGTTTCTTGCAGCTCTTAGTCATCGATTGTGTATGCCATCAGGTTCCCCATGAATCGCCTCGCGTTTCTCACAGCATTCCAAGCATTTAACACCTGATTGTTTTGAGTGCATTGTGGACCGAAGATTTGATTCATCGTGAGCCGGAATTTTCAGCAGGCGACTTCAGCCTCGGTGCACTGTCGTCGTGCCGGAGTATCGGTTCGTTATATACTTCTTCGGTGGACGTGGGTGATTCGAGCGTTTCACCGAGTTGTCTCCCACAGTGGATGCCCATTGCCGGTACAAAATAAATTGATCCAACCTCCAGATGATGATGACGCAAGATTACTACGAAAATACTCCAAGGAACCTGTTAACCCACCGTAAATTGCTGACTTTTTTTTTAGTGATCTTGATTTGCATACATTCTTGCGGAGATATGCTCATCTATGTAAATTTTACATCATAATGGAAAATCGAATTTTCATCCCACGAACGATAAAAAATCGGAAAAATTTTCCACGCCAATCGTTAAAAAATAATATACGCACTACGCAATTAAACGATTAATAAATATTTTATATTTAATTTAATTTACCGCAATTAAATGCCACACAAAATGGCGATAACTGTACAGGAAATAGTGCGGTCGATTCCGGTGAAGAAAGTCATACTGTTGATTACAATATTACTTTATATTGAGGGGACCGATAAGTAATCAAACTATTACGTTTTTTACCTCTTAATCCGACAGTGCGAAATCCGTTGAATACAGTGGATGAGTTAAGAATTCCAATCTAAGCTCCCATGTTATTTTTGCAGCGTGAGGCCTCGCGTCATCGTGTTGAAGGATCCTTTTTTTGTTTTGACTAAAACAGATCATAATACACTGTCACAATAACGGTCTGACCAGGTTCAAGCAATTCATAGTGTATAATTCCAGAAAAATCCCACCACACACAAACAAGGATCTTCTTTATTGTGATGATGATGATGATTTCGTATGTCTTTTACTTTGCCATTCTTCGCGTGCTCGTCGATGTTGGAGTTCCCTCCGCCATTCCGGAGCACACTAAGAACAACATGGCTACGTAATCCAGGTGCAGGTTGACCCACTAGCCTTACGGAGGGGCAGGCCCCTCTTTGGCCCGGCAGGCCAACATTTACCGCCTTAGCGATAGTTTAAAACAGCCACCAGGTTGGCTACGTAATCCTGGTGCAGGTTGATCCATTAGCCCCTCTTTGCGGCAGACCAACATCACACGCTTTAACGATGGTCTAAAACAGCCTCTAAAACAGTTTGTAGGAAGGTAATGTGATGGCAACGGTTTCAAGGTACTATCCCAGATTACCTTTGAATGGCTAGGGAGCCGAGACAATATAGCCCGGGATAGTCGCATCTCTACACCAATTACTGGTGACAGAGATACAAAGAATTGTTTCTAGATACCTCTACGTGGTTACTCTAAAGCATGCGTTTCTACAGACCTTGACGTGATAATTCTAAGCATGCTTCAAGTCCTAAGCATTTTGTATGATAGCGGGATGTCATTCCCTTTGATGATGTTTATTCACATATATCATCATTATCATTTGTCAGCCACAATACTCGCTGAGGGCATGGGCCTTACCAAACTCTCGAATGGCAACCGAGGCCAAAGGAACCTGAGTCACACACGTGACGTGAGGGCTCCTCTCTCGTGTTCCATACCGCGGGGACCCAAGGCGTCTTGGTATGCGGTTTTTTGTAAAGAGTTTCTCTATATACATACACATTCATACACACACACATATATTTTTCAGGGGTGCACTATTTTAAGTATTTAGTCAACTCCATACAGGGATATATTGACCATGTATATAAATACATGATGGATATGGTGCCGCCGGATGGAGGAGGGATACACTTTTCATTTGCGATCGCGTATAAAGTTACAGAGAAAACAATGTTTTTTTCTGATGGAGAACTGATAAGGGAATTCGAATATGCAGGATTATTTAATAGTGCGTCTATATGATTCGATATTTATTAGTGATGGTCTATGGATCGGAACAAGTTTTTTTCGTACATAATTATTGTATAGCACCCACTTCTCATCTCCAGTCACAATTCGCTGGAGGATCGGCTTCATACCGAGCCAAAAGAGACGCGCAGATGGTACGCCGTCGATCGAGCGCCATCTCCGTCAATTCATGAAGAATCCAAATACCTTGCCTGTACAATTTTCCTATGCGACTGAACTGTAGACCATGGACAGCCAATCTTCAATGATAATTCTTTAATTGTTTGACGAGGATCTGAATCCACCATTGCCTTCAGTATATCATCATCTAATTTTTGGAGTCGTCCTTTTCGTGCAACATCTTTGAGATTCTTATTTCCATTTTTAAACTTTTTAAACTACCTTTCCCTCTTGGTAGAAATACAATTAACCGAAAAATAAAATTTACGTCCATAGCTTTAACGTAATAACAAAACTTACGTGTTTAAAGGACCCCGTCTCGACACAAACCAACTATGCATGAGATCATTGAAGAATTTTTGATTACTTTTCGGTCCCCCTTATTATATTAAGAACGATGACAACGTGCGAGGCGCGTTCACAGGATCGTTCAGGATGTCAATAATCAATAGGATTATAATTTATTATATGCCGCGAGTTTAAACATCCTGTACATTCCTCACAAATACTCTCTATACAACTGCACAGATGAATAACGTAACGTAACGTTACATTATCAATATGCGACCTTCCGTTACACCGTGGCAATGCCCCAACTTCAGCATCGCTTGGTCCAGCATCAGCGTGTGTTTTACGAAAAGAAAACGCTAAAATTTGTGGGTGGTGGCTATTTAATATTCCGAGCCCTTCTTTGCACACTCATTATCGAGGAATGCTGTATGACATTCGGCGTATGCAGATTACCGTCGGTCAATGGAACAACAATTTACAAGTGCTCAATTATCGGCGTATGTGTGCGTCTCTTTTTGCACGGTTTTGAAAACACACGGTAAAATAATAATAAAATATTTTTTTTACAACGTTATTTAATAAAAAAAAAACCAAGAAGCTATGCAATTTTAATGCCTAATATGACTATTTATCCAAATCTTAAAAAAACTGCTAGTAGCAAAAGATGGAGTGCGATATTATTATGAAGCTGATCGACCAAGACTATTGAAGGGTATATACATTGAATATATTCCTGTATATTCTATACATGTGTTGAAAATAATGAGAGTTAAAATCAAGAAGATTCGGAGCAAGAATGGTCACGATCCTCAGACATGAGGGTGCC
>JAGXCT010032555.1:0-20925 GCA_022495035.1 Philopotamus ludificatus
GATGTGGACATCTTTGAGTCATGAAGCCGAGATCGTTGCGCACTGCCAATAAGACTGCCACTGCGCACTGCCAAAAATATATAAAAATATAAGTGAATATGCACTTTGCACTTAAATTGCATTAAAAAAAATAATTACATTATTATCTGTTGAAAGTCTTCGTAATTCTACACTAGCTATTTAATGATATGTAATTGTTTTTTATTGTTATTATATTATTAAATAAAAAAGTTTAAAGAATACAAAATTGCATACAATTTATACATAATCTCGTGAATTGTCAAAAGTCCATCGAGAAGATTCTTATTAGTAAGATTGTAATTTGAGAGTATTATTATATACAGCGTGTTTGGGAAAATAAAATGAATCATTATATTTTTTCATCAGAAATGGCAATTTAAAAAAAATGCAGAACAAACTACGTAACTTGGATTGAATATAATTTAGAAATATAAGCTAGAAGATTATGTTTTTTCTAATTAGTTGATGAGAACATTAAACATAATGAAAATTTGCATTTATTTCGAAACGCCATAAGATATGTATCATTCTCTGATGAAAACGATCCAAGTGATCTCGAAAGCGTATCGGTATTTATTCCAAATATTTTTCTTTTGTTTTAAATATAAATAGGTTTTATATTATTTCTACAAAAAATATTATGACTCATCTATTTTTGTCAGAAATATTTATACTCATTACTTATAAAAAATCACTTGATGGCCATTTCTGAATCCGTTTTAGGCTCAGGGAGCCATAATTGTTGTATTTCGGTTAAATGAAATGATTCAAGTCTGATGACCATCACCCCCTTTCTCACAGAATTTCCAAATTACATACATTTTTAAATGATTAATTTTACCGGTAAAATCGCCTTTTTTATGGACCCCACCACCTCCGGATATTTTAAAAATGTATCGACCCTTTTAACTTAGCCGTGCCAATGTCTAGCTAACCTAATCTATTTGGGACCCCAAGTTTTAATTTTTCCCGAATAACTATTTTAATATAAAACCTATATGTCTCAAACTTTTGTATTTGTCTTAAGTATACATATAAATAATCATTGATCTTTATTGTCTGCAATTGGAAAAAAAATAAAAAATAACAATGTTGCTTTCTATTAGCACGGGAGCGATGTTTTTTATTGTTCCGTACCGGATATGAGCGAAAAAAAACATCGCGCATGTGCAAGTGCGAGCGGGAAAAAATATCGTGCTGTGCAAGGGGTGAAACAACATGTGAAGAGCCCGGGAGCGAGCCTCAGTCGCAGCGGGCCGTCGCACTATGGGATAGATCATTAATTCTACTGCCAAATATGCTTTTTACTAAAATTCGATTTCAGATAAATGGCAAATGATAGATATAGCAGTGAAGTTTTTTCAAATATTAGTTTATTATATTTGGTAATGTAGGTTTCTTAATTTAACTATTACCAAAAAATGCAATTGAAATATTATGGTTTGTATCAAATTCAATCGAGTATATCTTTATAGTTTTCAATTGCCTATCGATGTTATATATACCATATTAAAGCGTATACAGTTTTTTCACGTCAAATACACCTTTTTTCAAATCAAATGCACCCTTTTTCAAATCAAATGCATCCTTTTACAAATCAAATGCATCTTTTTATAAATCAAATGCACCTTTTTAAAAATTAAATAAAACATTTAAATACGTTTTCCCACTAATTACGTTTTTATATATATATATATAATAATATATAGCAATTAGGTGTATATATTGTTCATTTCAAACAAAGGTTTTGATGAAAAAGTTTTAATTTTTTTTGTTTTAGTATAATAAACAACTATATTATTTTTATTACTTATAAAAATATTGTTTTTTAGTAAATACATAACGCTGGTAATTTAATATACAAATGCATTAATGTAAAATTTTCATAGTTTTTTTTTAATATTATTTAAAATTATATTTTTAAATGTTATTATTTGATATTGAAGAATATATCTTCACATGTGTATTCTAAATTTCATAATTCTAGCTGAAATGGAAAAAAAGTTACAGATTTTTGGCAGTTAAATTCATGATCCATCCCAGTGCGCGTCGCTTTGTGTGCACGTCACCTCCGCGTCGCATTAATTAGTAGAAAAATTAAAAATTAGATCGATATTTTGGATTTTTATACTTATATATATATTGTTTTGAACAACTATTTTTTTTAAATGTCAAGTTATTGTAAAAGAATTTATCAATTCTTGACTTGCAATTTTAGGGTTCTATTGTTATTCAAAATATACCCCATCGGCTAGCAGCGTTGGTTTCAAGCCGTCGCGACGGATCGGTTAACATGTGAATGGTACTATATAAGTTTTCTGCGATCCATCGTCAAAATAATTAAAAAATATTAATGACATAATTCTTGAATAATTCACTCGAGTAATTTCTATGACATAACTCTAAAAAAAAATATTCAAAATCAAGGTTCGTTATTGTAAAAACGAGTCATGGCAAACAAGGAAATTAAAAAAAATATTTGTGTGTGTTAAAATAATTATTTGGTATAAATAATATACTTCAAAATATTTCCAGTTAGTTACACACGTTTCGTACAGAGGATTTGACGCATATGGTTTTCAAAAGACGTTATCTATAATAACAATACCTTTATTCCTATTTAAATAATTACTGAACTGCCGTTTAATTGTGCTTGCTGTAATCATGACTAATTTAAAGTTATTTATTTCAATATGTAATCTATTATTAATCCCAATCAGTGATTGTAACAGTGATTTTAACAATGATCTGAGGAGCCATTCAATATTTCATGGATTAGCGTATCAAGTGGCTACGAGTCCTCAGGACTCGCTTTGCTCCCAACAAATGTCAACAATTGTGGAAGGCTTAGACAATGGAACCAAGTGGGCAGTAAAATGTGAGCGATTTGAAAATTGTTAATCAAACAGATAAATTATTTTCGGAATATTTCAATTATAATTAAAATAAAAATAAAAGACAAAAAATTTTCCAATTCAACGATTAGGCAGTCTCGATAATAGACAACAGCATAGATCATACATAATTAGTGATTAATCAATAAAATTTACTATTAACCACCAGTATTCAATTATATTAAAATGAATGTAATGCATTATAAAAAAAATACATAAATGATAATGAACACTTTATGTTTCAATATATTTATTTGATAAACAAAGTATTGGCATCATAAAAGACATAAATTTGTTTAAAATACTTGGAATTTATGTAGCATAATTGACGTCAGTGTCTATATAAAATCTGAGTTGATACATTAATAGCGTTTAATTAATTCCTAGTACTCGATGCATCCGGGACTCCTGGGTCTGGTATTCGTTGGGGAAACACTTATTGGCTGGGAAATAAAAAGCAGTGTGAAGCCACAATGTCCATAAAGCGATATACGATAAGTCCAGTAGGAGGACCAATCACTATAGAAACATCTGAAGATGTTGCTCCATTCCCGGTCAATTATTTTGGAGCGTATTTTGTACACAATTCGGATATTCAACTTATATCCAAACTAAAGAATGAAGTAAATTATGAAACATTTATTATTTATAATACATTTTTTATTAATCAAAAATAATGTGTGTTTTCCGACATAGTTTAGAATTACATTGGGACTGTGCTTGCCATCCACTTGTGACCCATCTGTAATAACTGAATCGTTACAAAAATATTTCGATACAAACACGTTCTACTTTCAGAAGATGTATAATTCAACATTGACAATGGAGAACACAAAAAAAGTAATTAATAATCCACCATGGTTCGATGATGGTTTTACCATAACGTTAGGGTAAATACTTAAAATTAATTCACGAAATCACATAATTCATCATAAATGTATGAATAAATTTTGAATTTTAGATGTATTTTGATAATGTTAATCTTTCTTGCCATTGTTGGAACTGTGTACGATGTTAAAATTTATCAACCATTTATGGCTATGAGAGAAGAGGAACAAAGAAACTTTAATGGAAATGTTAAAAGTACAAAAGACAAAAGCAATGGAAGTTCGTTTACTAAAATTATATAAATAGCTTAATAATTATTTATATTTATTTGTATTATGTATATACAATATTTAGATTACAATGATTCTAATTTAATTCTAGAAAACTGTGATAATGAAAAAGTGAACATAGCTGCCATCGGGTATATAAGTTTGGCTGGCAAAATACTTGCTTGTTTCAGCGTTTATAAAAATCATAAAACAATTTTTAATACTGAACCAAAAAAAGATTCTGTCAACTGTATACATGGATTGAGGTATTTTAAAATAATTTTCTTTATTTATTTGACTACGACGGATGGATGGCGTAATAAAAAATCCATAGCGCCGTTCACCCTATTCTACAAAGATACTGAAGATACACTTACATTCTTCCCAGTATCGAAAATAATTAACCTGCACTTTAACCTTGGTGGGTGCGAATTAGTGGTAAAACGATCATTGTGGTGTACGAGATGAAGATGATACCTCGATGGGCGGGTAGATCTCGAATTTACATTGAAAGTTGGACTGGTGGAATTCCGGAAATGGCACTGTGGGCTGAGCTAGGACACGTAGAGGTATCTAGACACAACTCTTTGTATCTCTTTCACCAGTAATTGGTATAGAGATGCGACTATCCCGGGCTAGGTCGACCCGGCTCCCTAGCTATTCATAGGCAAATGCCGGGATAGTTCCTTGTTCCGATTTCCATCACATTTCCGCTTCCTACAAACTCGCTCCGTCCTACCCCAGTTCAGTTCCCAGACCGTAGCGGCAACGAGGAAACTCGTTCGGATGGAAGCAATGCCGCACCAGGTGGCTGTTTTAGACTATCGCTAAGGCGTGCAATGTTGGCCTGCCGGCCCAAAGAGAGGCCTTTTATTTTAAAAAAATACCATTACTTAAGCATAGTGATTAATTAATTATGACAGATATATTTATTTTAGTAGTTTTTAATAGTAAAACGTGTTAGTAACCTTCAAAGAAACATGCTATTTGTTTTGTTCTTAGTTTTATAGTATTGAGCAAAGTTACCCTGTAGAGCAGTGACATAAATATGACGTTTATGACAACGAATGATTCAAACGTCAAAATTACGTATAATCTATTTGTTATGTCTTTTTAGAAATAATAATATTCATGCACCCATTATAGGAATTTACAAAAGGCTGAAATAATTCTGGTTATTTATCGTTAGCAATTTTTCAGATTTTTATGTATGGCATACATCATCATAGGACACGCTGTTTGCTTCCAATTTTTTTTTTTTTATAACAGAGGTTATAGTTTCTTTTTAGAAAATTCGAACATAGCGCATGTATTCGCAAATATACATTTTGGTCCAGACATTTATTTTTGTATTAGGTGAGTTCAAACGGTTTTTATTTTTAACATTAGTATATTTCAACGTTTTACATATGTATATATTTTTATTATTTTAGCGGATATCTATTTACATATTTCTTTTTAAAATCAAACAACAATAAAAATATGGATGGTCAGAAGCGGAAATTAGAAGTATTTTTATCATATGTAGTAAAAAGAATTAATAGGTTGGTTCTACCTCGGCTCATTAACTTCAAATTCATCTTGTGCAGATTATTAATACAATTATTATATCCTTTTTGTCCTTTAAAAGTAAATGTTATAGAGAAATAACCATTAGCGATTTTAATTTTTGGCAGAATAGTTCCATCATATATAGTAGCAGTATTAATTACTGGCACTGTAGCATCATTGCAACAAAAGTCATCGTTGTTTTGGCAAAATGAGAGAGATTATATCAATTGTAAGAAATACTGGTGGCGGAATATTTTATTTATAAATAATTTTTACCCTCGCTCGGAAATGTGTCAAGCGTGGAGCTGGTACTTGAGTAATGATTTGCAGTTTTATATTATCATTTGTCTGCTGTCAATCCTCGCAGTTACGTGAGTAACATCTATTTACTTTCTATATGTCTCATTATCATTAATATCACTACTAAATAATTACCAATACAAAATAAATTAGGCAATTCAAGCTGGCTGCGTCAATTTTAACATTTATATCTGTGTCTTGTATTGGCTATGGCGCCTATGCCACGTATATTTGGGAATACATTCCTGTGTAAGTATGTATGTTATTAAATAATTATTTTGAAAATGTTTTTCATTAATCAGTTTTATTAAATAATTTAAGATTGAATCGTGTGTACGAACTACTCGATGTATTTTATGATCCGCCGTGGATGAGAATCAATCCATACATAGTGGGCTCAGTGGCTGGATATTTGGTCTATAAATTAAATAAAACTCTACCAGTTAATAAAGTATATTAATCATTATTATATTGATTTTAAAAAATGTAAAATAATATTATTCAGCAACATTCCTAATTTTTGTTTTTTTTTTAGAATGTGATATGGTTTTTATGGATTTGCAGTATATGTTCAATTTTATTTATGGTTTTTGTAATTGGAGATCGCAATATGAGTTTATTAGCTAGTATGGCATATGTACCATTATCTCGATCGATTTGGGCCTTGAATGCTGCGTGGATAATTGTAGCATGTGAAACTGGAAACGGAGGTATCAATTTATAACTTTTTATTTATTTTATTGAACAACAATGATGTAAATGCATAATTTGATGTTTTGCAGGTGGAATGAATCGTTTTTTATCGCTCAAAATATGGATTCCATTATCAAACATAACTTTTTGGGCATTTTTCTTGAATCCTGTCGTGATATATCATTTTGGATCATTAAATGAGAAATCATTGGAGTTAGATGTTCATAACAATGTAAGTATTTTTTCTTTTAAAACTAAAAATACTTAAGCACAATAAATACATTTCAATATATAATTATAAAAGGATTATCCCGCTCAAGGTATTTAATCATTACATGTTATAATAATAATTAAATATTAATTTTTTTTTTAAATATTTGTACAAAATTAAAATATATTTAATAAATTTGGTAAATAAACAAAGTTATTTATTATAATATAATATTATATACTTGAATGCGATGATGAGTCTCAATATTACTCAAATGTTAATAGGTATGGCAAGGCTTGCAATGTCGGAGGTCTTATGCAAAACGCATGATCTGAGTTTTCTGAAGAATTTGAGACACACCGCGGTTTGAGACAGGATGACGCTCTAGCATGTTTGCTGTTTAACATAGCACTCGGAATAAGAGACTCGGGCGTGAAAACCATTCTTAATCAATCCGTCACGGCGGCTCGAAATCAACGGCTCTGGCCGATGGGGTATATTTTGTATAAAAATATACCCAATCATTTTAAGTCAAGACTTGATAAATTCTTCGACAATACCTTGACATTTGTTGTAAAAATAGATTTTTCTAAGAATAAAAGTAGCTATTCATGATATGCTTGATAAATTAGTCAATTTATGCTTCATACTTTAAAGAATATCAACACCGTTAGCGTCGGTCATTAATACAAATAGTATGAATACGAATCTAAATTTTTATACAGGATAGGATGAAATGACATAAAAATGTCAAATCGGACAGCTGTGCCAAACAATAAAATACCTCCATCATACAAATCGGGGTATTGGAATATAATTTATAATGTATAAATTATGTAATTATAAATTTCGATGTAAATCAACATAAATCTTTTGTTTATTTCATAAAATCATCCTATTCATTATAGTAAAAATATGTTTATTTTTTGTTTACAGCTTATATCATTTCCCGGTTTTATATTATGGACATACTGCATTGCTTACATTTTTACCCTTCTATTGGAAATGCCCAGTGCAGATGTCTATAAAACAATAACTGACTATTTCAATGAAAATATTTCTCAAAAGAGTGCTGCTTTCAATGCTATCAATGCAATAGAAGAGGAACATAAAACCAAATAAAAACATGTGTAATATAACTTATTTATTAATAAAGTATTTTAAAATATTTTATAATATCAAAGTGTAATTTGATTATCATAAGTTTTCAATAAATATTATTAAATCTTGAACTTGTATTGAGAAACTCAGATAAATAAACTATTAATAATGTCAGTCAGTGGCGCATCGACAGTTTCCAACGCCATTATGTAGAATTTTATTTGACCCCCTGCCCCCATAAAAATACACATTATTAATAAGTATTATTAAAATATAATTTCATACAGAGGTCATTTGTTTTCGAACATCAATAAATTTAAATCTGTATAATATAAACGATGAATATGTAATAAACGGGACCGCGGCGAGATAATTTTATAATTTCGTGTAAAAAAAAAAACCGCGTAGAGAGAAAAATTAGATGTTTGCTTAAAATATAAGAATATAAGTACATATATTGAGATTTATTTAGTTTTCAAAGTTAAAGAAAGGTATTGTGAAAACCCAAATACAGTCCACCCTTCTATAGCGCCGAGATAGGGACGTTACTAGTTACGCACAATTAATTCTCAGAAATATGTTTGCATTTATCAATAATTTTCATATGCAAATATTTTTGGAGCAATCAGTCAGTTTCTTCATATCGTAAAGGTTGTCCGAAGCTCCTCCTATGTACTGTGACCGTGTTTTTTGTATTGTGGAACTATTGAGAGATGAGAGTATTTCGTTAGTTTGATTAATAGTTATTCAGCGAATAAAAATAACGAAACTTTTGTTTTCAAATTCAATGATACTTTTGACATTTTGATATTAGTGGCGATGACGTTTAATAATGTTACTTATAATAGTGGTGATTGTGAAAGTTAACGAATGATTATTAATAGCACATTCATTCCGAAATTTTAAAAAAGATAATTAAGATAAAATTTGAACAATGATTATTTCGACCTATTGTATATTTCCAATTATTTTTCATCAAACAATTAATTAGTAAAATAGTTTATGAAAGGAATATGTATGCAAACGTTAAAATAGACAAAATTAATAATAATTAATTGATATAATGAGGAAAAAGAATAAACAAAATTTAGAGAGATCAAATATTACTAGTATCATTACTGAAGGTTATCCATAATTGTTTATTCGATTTTATTAACACATTACGTTATACGTCTTACTAACTAAGATATTCTTAGCATGTGTTATCGAGTTCAACTACATTTACAAAAAAATATGACCACTTAAAACAGAACATTTGTACGTTCTGTATTTCTTATAAAATTCCGGGAACAGGCTGCTTAACAATAAAACTATTTCGCACTTGTCGACCAAAGAACTATTTCTAAATCCGGTGAAGGAGGATTTCGTTAGTTTGAATAAAGTTATTCAGCCGAAATGAGCAACCATGTATTGATCGAACTTGAGGACGAAAGGATGATTTTTTTATTTAGATCGCATTCAAAATGTTGCGGAATACAAACTTATAATTTATAGCAAATTTTCGAGAAATTTGATTTGCGTAGATCGGGGGTTTAAAACAAAACTCATACGTATGGCAAACGAGTCTCTAGTTCCATCCAAACGCTGTTACGGTTAAAGTGATGTGGTCGTGATCGATGTCAAAATGATTGAGTTAAAATTATTTTTTGCAATATGTATTTTATTATTAATCCCAACGGGCGACGCTAAAGATGTGAATAATTTTTACGAAGAGTTGGTGGACCAATCAATATTCTATAAATTAGTATCTATGGCTGCTATCAGTCCGCGAGTCTCGATTTGTTCTCGTCAAATGTTAAAAATTGCCGAGGGTTTATCCAATGGATCCAGATGGGCAGTAAAACGTTAGTATTAATAAACATATTTTTCGTTTCTTTGTTTTATTTTTAACCTTTTCCACTCCTTGGGCCAAAAAGATTTTTTAGCAATCATCTTGACCCAAGTTTTATTAATTAAAAAAAAGTCTTAAATTGAACCAGATATCAAATCAAACCCTATAGATCCTAGGTTCCCAAACTTATTTGACGCATGGCCTTTACATTCATTCTAAGCTGTTATTTATTCTTAGTACTGAGTACCTGGATATTTTGTACATTAGTAATATTAGGAGGACCTGAAAGAAATCGCGCATTTTTTATAATTATTTTATTTTTATGATTTTATAAGTTAATATTCATCATTATTAAAAGTTGTTTCCTATCTTCTTCGTTGTTTATTTGTTTCTTCGTCTTGTAATTCTTTTTTTGAAATAACTTTCTGGTTTTGAATCGAAATACCTGTTCAAGTGGTTTTCAACTTCATTTATATTTCGAAAACGTTTTCCTCTTAGAGTGTGCTCCATGAACACGAAAATAAAGTAATCGGAAGGAAAAATGTCTAGGGAATATGGAGGATGTAGCAGAACCTTCCAGTTTAACTCCTGGATTTTTCCATTTTTTTGCGCAATTCAATTTTGAGGCCCTCTCTTTCAAAATATATTCACTACCTCTACACCATATTAACTTTTTTCAATCAGTTTGCAATGTTTTGAATGCATAATTAACTTTATATCAATTTGTGTAAAAAGACAGAACAAAAAAACAAAATTAAACTTTTTGTTTTTTATTGCTTCTTATCTTTATTTTTTTTTATTAGCTTCTCAATGATCGATATTATAAATATTTATTATTTCTAGTAAAATCCTGGGGGCCCCGAGGGCCGAGGATACTTGTAGGGCTGTATGCCGAGGGCCGCGATGCCTTTCATTGTTATGCCTTAATGTAGCTCCTCACGCGCGCCTCAATCTGCAGAATACATACATACATAAGTGACGTTCTAACCCTAAGGTAGATCTTTGTCATCTGGAGGACACTACGCGATCTCCAGTAGAGACACGTTCTTTCCGGTAGTCAGGAGTGTGACGGTCGTCTTCCAGGTTATCTAGGCTCTTCAAATACGAGTCAGGTCGCCAGCCATGAGCCCGGGAGCCGAGCTGTAAACGGTCTGATCGGGTGCTACGAGCACCTCCTGTAGCACACACGTCACCGAATTGGCCTGGATAGCGGCCTGGCTCCTCATAGCACCGTTGAATCTACGAAACCATGATTGTGCTAACCGCCATCGCCGCCTCGTCCAATCAACGATACGCGACAACACTCGACTCGGTCGTCATATATCATCATCACATTTGGTATGTCGTCCAAATTAAGGTCCATCTTTTAGATTTCATGTTACCTACAAGCTATAACCAGTGTTATGGCTTGTAGGTAACATGTATATATTTTCGATATTGCAAGTTAACCGCGACTGAGCTAAGTTAGTAGTCGGATAGGTGCCCGACGAAAACTTGAGATTTCAGGAAATTCTTTATAACACTGGTCAGGAGGGTGTATATAGAGGAAGACTCTATTACCTCCGCATGTTTTATAAAAATAATATTTATGTGAGTAGTTTGGCGCGTTGAAATTAATTAATTTAATGCCATCTATCATGTGTTCAATAAATATGTATATAAAATAATTCATATAAATTCCAATTCAACTGAAATACTATTAAAAATTAACAATTAACCTGTGTTGTGTTTCGACACTTGGGGAATGTGTTATTATCTTTACAGTGTTTAATATAAATAAAAATATGTATAAAATGTTTATCAAAAAATCTTTATATGGATGAATGGCGATTTGGATTCTTTCTGTCATGCCATTCATTCATCGTAGACAATAAATAAATACATAAATAAATTTATATTTTCCGATTTGAACCTTTAAAAGTTAAATTGGTATCTACGTGCTGTCAGCAATTCGCTATATTTTTTTAGTGACTTTATCGGCCTAGTTGGCATTCAAGACTAGTATACAAAATAGCATATAATGTCTAATGTGTTCTTCGGTAATTTCTGGTTTTGATATTTTACCCATAACAATAATATAAATTTTATTACTAATGAATAAATACTAAACAATAGTTCTAAGCAAAAATCTTACAGAAATGCTTTCTTCACCATGTTTGGACACAAATTTCATTCGAACATTGGGATATAATATATGAGATTTCTTTCTGGTCCCCCTAATAGTTTCAATATATTTTTTAATTATTAATACAAGAAAACATTTATCAATTAATTCCTAACATTCGATGCATCCGGGACTCCTGGGTCTGGTATTCGTTGGGGAAACACTTATTGGCTGGGAAATAAAAAGCAGTGTGAAGCCACCATGTCTATAAAGCGATATTCGATAAGTACCGTAGGAGGACCAATTACAATAGAAACTTCTGAAGATGTTGCTCTATTCCCGGTCAATTATTTTAGAGCTTATTTTCTACACACCTCGGATATTCAAACTATAATAAAATTGGCAAATGAAGTAAGTAAAAAACATTAATTATGATTAATATTTTTTTAATAAATTTAAGTAATGTACGGTTTCTGACACAGTTTAGAATTACATTAGGACTGTGCTTACCATCTTCGTGTGACCCATCCGAAGTTACTGAATTATTACAAAAATATTTCGATACAAACATGTTTTATTTCCAAAGGATATATAATTCAACGCTTACTATGGAGTATACAAAGAAAATAATTAATAACTCAACTTGGTCGGATGATGGTTTTTCAATAACGTTGGGGTAACTAATTTATTTATCTTACAAAATCACATAATGCATTTTAATACAATATCTTTTTTAATTTTAGATGTATTTTGATAATATTAATAATTCTCTCTTTTGCTGGAACTGTGTACGATGTTCAAATTTATCAACCATTTATGTTGCTGCAAGCGAAGAAGCAAACGAATTATAATAGAAGCAATGGTAGTACGTTTACTTGAATTAAATAATAGATCCTAAAATTGTTCAAAATATTAAATATAATTTTAGATCGTGATGATTCTTATTTAATTCACGAGAAGTGTAATAATAAAAAACTGATGAAAGCTGCTGAAATTGAAGGTATCAGTTTGGGTGGAAAGATACTTGCTTGTTTTAGCGTTTATAAAAATCATAAATCAATCTTTAACACTGAGATAAAGGGGATTCTGTCGACTGTATATATGGGTTAAGGTATGATTTATTTATATCTAGAAAAATTATTATAAAATATATAGATATAATATATGTATAGAAATTTGTAACTATATGAACCCTGAAACCGCATCATGCGCATATTCACTACACACGCTAGCAACACGTCTTGGAAGCTATGTGCAAATGTGTGTATTAAAATCATCCCCTAAAAGTTTCGTAAGTAAATACGAATTTTAGCTACACTTTTACTTTATTCAAGGACGCGCCGCGCCGTCCATATGGCCAGATTGTGCGGTGAACGCAGGCGCCGGAAGATTAGGGCCGTAAAGAGGGGGATATTGGAAAATATTATCTATTTATTCATTTAACTTAAAATCGAACAAATTTCGATAAAAATTTGCTAATTCTTTTTTGTAAAATATATTTTTTTATTGTATAGTGGTTCCAATTAATGTTCTGCACACAATCGCCAAACACTTTGCCACTGTTTTATTCGCGTACGGAACATATTTATGTATATTTATGGCCACGAATTTATAATTTAAACCTCAAAATATCATTTAGTCGAAAAGTTACGTTTTGAATAGTTTTAGCAACAAAGAATTATTTTTATAATATGTACATATATTCTTATTAAAACTATTCATTTTTATTATTGTGAATATGATTTTTCAGATTTTTAACAATGGTATACATTATCTTGGGACATAGTATGTGCTTCCTATTTTTTTTTTTTTATAATAGGGTTTATTTCTATTATTCAGAAGATACAGTGATTTCGACTATATTTTCTAATATAATATTTGGTCCCGACGTTTTCTTTTGTATGAGGTGAGTTTACTTGATTTGTTGTTTATTAACCCTTTCAGTGCCACGGGCATGACGTAGATGATCAAACAAATCGTGCCCTCAGTGCCACGCGCATCACGTACATGATCGAAATACTTTCGAACTTTAACTTGTCTTAACATGTAAACTAGAGAGAGTTAAGCAATGGTGTTTGTTTTCAATCAGCTCATAAACACAGCTAACCATAAATATTCAACATATCACAAGAAAGTTATAGGCTCAGCGGTTGCCAAGGATGTTCCACGTACAGTATTGTTTATTATATTATTCATAACATATCATAATTTTGTATTCCATTATATACTTTTTTAATGTTTAGTATGTATTTATTTTTAAATATTTACAACATATACATTTTTATGGAAAGATCGTGATAAGTGAAATTTCGCGAACAATTATTTTAAAAATTCATTTTTAAATTCTGAAAAATACTTAATTAATGAAATAAACATTATCAAACACAATTCATTTATTTTGTTTCACATTGCTAAAAGAATCTATTATAGCGGGCGTTTGAGCAATACGACCATTTGTTCGATTTATTATCAGGAAAATAAAGCGAATCGAGAAATATTACACTAGCTTTTCGATTTAGATTTTCAATTAAATTTAATTAAACAATGTATATTGTTTAATTAATGTTTGTATAATGGAAGAAAATATGCTAATTCACACGTTGGCATAGATCTCGTATAGGAAAATAGTATAATATAGCGGTAAAATGGTGTATATAAATAACGTCGCCAAAAAAATTATTTGATAAATAAAACAGCGTGGCACAGAGGGCACGATTCGTTTTTAGACCCGTGGCATCGAAACGGTTAAAGGAATCATATGAAAAAATATTTTTATATCTATTTTTTTATTATTTCAGTGGATATTTATTTACATATTTCTTTTTTAAAACACAAAGCAACAAAAATATGAATGGCGTGAAGCGGAAATTAAGAGTTTTATCATCATTTGTAGTAAATAGAATTATTAGGTAAGATCTAAGTGGTCATGAGCAAATTAATAATATAATTTAGATATTCTTGTTGTATTTTAAAGTAAACGTCGTCGGATAATAATTATTATTAACAGTTTATTTTGACGACTGCAGTTTTTAAAAATGCAATCATATATTTTTTTAATTTTTAAACAGAATACTTCCATCATATATAGTAGCAATATTATTAATTGCGACGATAACATCATCACAAGAAAAATTATCGCTATTTTGGTACAATGAGCAAGATGCGATTAATTGTAGGAAGTACTGGTGGCGGAATATTTTATTTATAAATAATTTTTACCCTCGCTCAGAAATGTGTTAAGCGTGGAGCTGGTACTTGAGTAATGATTTGCAGTTTTATATTATCATTTGTGTGCTGTCAATCCTCGCAGTTACGTGAGTTACATCTATTTAATTTCCATATGTTTTAATATCATGAATATCACTATTACATAATTATCCATACAAAATAAATTAGGCAATTCAAGCTGGCTGCGTCAATTTTAATATTGATATTTGTTTCTTGTATTGGCTATGGCGCCTATGCCACGTATATTTGGGAATACATTCCTGTGTAAGTATGTATGTTATTAAATAATTATTTTGAAAATGTTTTTCATTAATCAGTTTTATTAAATAATTTAAGATTGAATCGTGTGTACGAACTACTCGATGTATTTTATGATCCGCCGTGGATGAGAATCAATCCATACATAGTGGGCTCAGTGGCTGGATATTTGGTCTATAAATTAAATAAAACTCTACCAATTAATAAGGTATATTAAATCAACATACAGTGAAACACCGTTTTTACGTTTTTGAAGGGACCAATAAAAAAAACATATTTGGAGGGAAAACGTAGATTCCGGGTAAGAAAAAAAATGAAAATTGAATATTAATTTTTACTTATTATAATCACACAAATCAGGTTGGTTCATATTTTTATGATAAGAAAGTTTCGTTTGAAGGCATGTACGTTTTCAACGCTGGTAATATGGGTTTTTAAGGCTCTCAATATGCCTCAACTTAATGAAATTGAACGCAAATAGCGGGATAACTTAATATCCGGGCACGTAAAAACGGGGGTTAACTGTATTTGCAAAATTAATAATTATTGAATAAAATGTTTATATTCATTTTCAATTTTTAGTATGTGACATGGTTATTATGGATCTGCAGTTTGAGTTCATTTTTAGGTATAATTTTTGTAATTGGAGATCGCAAGATGAGTTTGTTAGCTAGTATGGCATATGTGCCGTTATCTCGAATAGTTTGGGCCTTAAATACTGCGTGGATAATTGTAGCATGTGAAACTGGCAATGGAGGTATTAATATATGCGTCTTTTATACTTATTTTCATATATTATTGTCAACACATAATTTGAATTTTGACAGGTATATTGAATCAAATATTATCGCTCAAGATATTGATTCCGCTTTCAAATATGACATTTTGGGCATTTTTCTTGAATCCCGTTTTGGTGTTTATCTTTGGGACATTAAATGAGAGACCATTAGAGTTTGGTAATCATACAAGTGTAAGGATGTTTATACTTCTAAATCTTATAAAATGAAATGTCATCTAAAAATATATTTTATTTCTTTCCAGGCTATTTTATTACCCAGTTTTATATTCTGGTCATATATTATTTCTTATATATTTACCCTCCTTTTGGAAAACCCCAGTGCATGTGTGTATAAAACAATTGCCAACTATTTAAATCCACATATTTCTCACAAGAAGGCTGATTTCAATGCTACCAATGCTATAGAAGAGGAATATAAAACCAAAGAAAAGCACATGTGATATAATATATTAACCAAATAATGTTTTTTTTAAACCAAAATGTAATTAGCTCTAATGTCTTTCCCTAAATATAAACTCAATACATATATTATTTAAATAAATATTATTTAGCTTTGGAGTAAAATTCTGTGAACTTGACCTTCCCATTGTTATTCGTTTATTTTAGTCGCTGATATCCACAGAATCTGACCAATATTTTTAGTTTTATTATTTTTTCTGTAAGATTAACACTCGCCTTTTTGAACGTGACGAACTAATCATCGTCGTGGAATTATTTCTGCTTTAATATCACTGCAATTTATGAGAGAGAATCTTTGGTTCGATTAAGTTCAATATTTCATATATTTTAAGCTTTAAAAATAAATAAAAATGTCATTTAATAAAGCAAATTTCGAACGAAAACTAACGAAAAAAGAATAAACAGAAGTTAGAGCAGAGGTGAGGAACCCCCAGAACGTGAGCCTGCTTCACATTCTCGTGCGGCCTTTCAAAGATTTTTTATTTTTGGCTTTTAAAAAATACTACAGCCTAATTATACCTTAGGCGTAATTATATTTTTTACACATATTTCTTTTGCTGTTTTTTAGTATACATAGTTTGTATTTCTATTAATGATTGTTTTATTTCTGTATACTTTTTATATACTATTTTTACAACATAATTTTTATTATGTTTTTACTAACATTTTCATAATTATAGCTGTCCATTGTAAATAAAGGTTGCTCATCGCTGAGTCAGATAGATAAAATACTATTTGTCGCATTAATGAAGGTTCTCCTTAATTGTTTATTCGATTTTATTAAATATTTTTTTACATTTTTTATGCTATTGTTAATGCAAATAGACACTTACCACAACATCTCAATATGTATAAGAGTACGCATTAGATAATATATTTCAAGTGTGTTAAATAGCAAAGGTCGATACGATGTTTACATAAATTAACCTTGAAATAAAAATGGATAATTCCAAGAAATATTTTTTTTTTTTATCAAGCGATATAAAAATATATATTATCCCATATTATTGCTGTGTGCTTTAACAACTGAGAGGCACGAGAGGGTAGCGCAGCCTCTGGGCTAAGCCCTAAGCGCCTCCAGAGCTCGCCGTCGTCTTTAGTACTATGGTTTGCAGCAGCAGCCATAGCCCTCGCCGGTCTCAGAGCGCAGCCCGCTGATCAACCATGCGTATTAAACAAGCATCTTGGGTAATTAAAGTCGTAATTATAAAAATGAACAACGTCTGATTATCACCATAATTATTTTAAATAAATAGCTATGTGATCTTCTCGGCTTGCGGATCCTTTTATTTACCAGCTTTGGTGATGCTGGGCTTGTGGTGTCGCGTTTACAGGGCAGCATCACGCCGTTCCATGCATCTGGCAAGAGGACAATGATGGAAATCTCTGATATGAGAGCGCACTGAGGTGGAGGACATAATATATTTTGTTTTCATTGATCATCAACAGCGCATTGATCTTTATTTGCGAGGGAATGTATTATATATTTACAAAACATTTAATTGTCTCATAAAAAATTTGCATGCTTTAGTAGAAAACTGCGATCTAGAAGGAGCACTATATGAGGTGCTGTCGATTATTTCCCAATACAAATACTTTTCAAAAAAGAGTGCTGCTTTCAATGCTACCAATGCAATAGAAGAGGAATATAAAACCAAAGTAAAACTCATGAGATATAATACATTTATTAATAAAGTAATGTTTATATTTGCCCCCTGCCCCCATTAAAATACACATTATTAATAAGTATTATTAAAATATAATCTTACAACAGAGGTCATTTCTTTTCGAACATCAATAAATTTAAATATGTATAATATAACGATGAATATGTAAAGGGGATCGCGGCGAGATAATTCTGTAATTTCACGTAAAAAATTTAAGGCGCAATAAGAAAATTTAGATGTTTGCTTAAAATGTAAGAACATGAGTACAAAAAAACATCAAAACTCCATAGATAAAAGAGGAAAAACGTTATTATTACTAGACAATGCACCGTCCCACCCATCTATTGAATGTTTACGGTAAAATTTCTTCCATAAAACATTCAAACGCTTATATAGAAAACAGATGCTTCTGAAAAATAAATTTAAAAAATTGTTGTATATGGAAGCAGATAGCTGGAATTCTTTAGATGTGTCAACTTTGAAAAAATCATGGAAAAATTTTGAAAAGACCATCAATAAATTCCAGTAACGCGGTAGAAAGTGATGTAATAAATGATGAGGAAAAAATTAAAGAAATTTTTGCTTCAGAGGAACATGACCAAGAAGACGAAGAAGAGATTTGCGAGGGGAGAGATATTGGTCCAACATATTCTGAAGCTTTTCAGTGTTTAGATGTCGCCATGAAGTGGTTTGAGAGTCAAGAAGAGTGTGATTCAGGACAACTTATATGTGTTAAAAGTATTCGCGATTTGGCAGCTTAAAAAAGAATAGCTATTTTAAGCAAAATCAATAATTGATTTTTTTTTTTTTTAATAAAAATAATTTAATATTAAAGCTATTATTTTATAAAAAACAATAAAAAAAAAAAAAAAAAAATATTCATACCTGAATATACTCGTCTTTTCCTGCCAATTATGATTTTTCGACATTCTGATTTGTCCTTTATCCGACTACCTTCATCCCAATTAGTCCGGATAATCGAGGTTCTACTGTATTAAGGAAATTATAAAAACAAAATATTAATTTGCCAGTGAGTTCACAAAAACGCGGGGATATTTTCGAGTAGTGTGTGTTATGAACTGCACATTAATTTGACACACTTTATATATTTATAAAAAGTGATAAAAAACATAAATTTCCATTAAATATTCATAAAAACAATTTAGTATAAATAATAAACTTTAAAACAGCACTTGTTAGTTACGTACTGGGCATTTGACACATGTGGTTTTCGAGAGACTCTATCTATAATAACAAATAGAAAAACATTTCTCTATTCTAATTTAAATAATTAGTTGACTGCTGTTTAATTATAAGCAGATAAATTCGTGATCGATCCCACCATGACTAAGTTAAAAGTATTTATTGCAGTATGTATTTTAGTATTAATCCCAACCAGTGAGGGTACCAGTGATCGTAATTTTGACGATGATGTGAGGAGCCAATCAATATTTCATGGATTGGTGTATCAAGCAGCCACGAGTCCTCAGGACTCGACTTGTTCCCAACACAAATGTCAACAATTGTGGATGGTTTAGCTAATGGAACCAAGTGGGCCATGAAATGTAAGTCACTTTAATATTATATGTATAAGAAATGTTTAATCAAAATTTTTAAAGATTTACATACATTTTAATCTTATGTTCGGGAAATATGACGCTCGCTTGTGACGGTCCAGGTATTTTTAATAATGGAAAAACTCCAAAAATGGATTAAGGTGGCAGGTTTTTTTTATTTTTGTAATTAATGCATATATTTTCTCTGTATTGACCAACTTACTTTTTTCCGGACGAAACGTGATAACATTTAAAAATTCAGTCAAAGTTAAAATTTTGGTTAATCAAATATATTGGCAAAGTTTTTACAAAAATGGAAAATATATGAATGTAATTGCGATATTTTTGAAAATACAATATATACGCTTTAATATGATATATATAACATTAACCACTTCATGAGAAAATTATTTTTGCAGAAATGTTCCAAAAAAATGTATTTTTTCTGTTTTTAATTTGAAGCGTAAGCAATTATATTAAAAACATAAAAATGTTCTAATATTTTTTTCAACCTGTTCCGGTCCATCTTTTGAACTTTTACGCAAAAAGTCGTAAAATGTATTAAAAATCTATTATCAATTGGAACGCTTCTGTTTGACGCGTATTCGCGCCAACGCGCAGGAAGTGGTTAATATGCAATTAAAGAGAAAAATAGGCAAAGAAAGTGAAGATATACTCGATTGCATTTTTTGATAATGTTTAACTTTGGAACCTCATATTACCAAATACAGTAAACTAATATAACATGTAATATTAAAAAAACAGTGACATAATAAACTTCAATCTTATATTTATCTTTTGCCATTTTTTTCTGAAATCGCATTTTCCCACTTTTAGTAGTAGAATTCAAGATCTATCCCATAGTCGTGACGAAGGGTTAATCAAACAGATCAATTATAATTGAATATTCCAATATTAATGAAATTAAGGATCTCAATATCAGCTCTGTCTAATTAAATTTCTAAAATAAATATTTATTTAAATTTTGAAACATTATTCTTCAATTAATTTATTTAATAATTTAAAATAAAGCAAGCATTGGCAGACTTGATAATATACGCCAGTATTGATCAAACAAAATTAGTGATAAATCAATAACAATTTAAGTAATTCTTAGTACTTGATGCATCTGGGACTCCCAGGTCTGGTATACGT
>JAGXCT010032556.1:0-20079 GCA_022495035.1 Philopotamus ludificatus
TTTAAAAAATGTAATCATTTTTATGCTAAAATTATATTTTTTACATACATTTTTTTAAATAAATGAAAAAAAATACTGTCTTAACTTAGTGGTCACCAATTTTCGGCTTCCGAGCCACACACAGCTTTATGTCTAATTAAACGCGCATCTCTTACGCATGACGTGTTTAAAATATATTTTTTTTATTTTAATTTAGTAGTATTTAAATTTAAAAAAAATATATACGAAAATTGATAGTAAAGTCGACCAAAATTTTTGCGTTTATTCAAAATTTAAATCGCTTTCCAACTTGACTTAGATATTATTTAGATAAATATTTAGAACGGAAATGTTCAGTAGACATCCTATTTGATGGAATCACTGTGACTTTACTGACCTAAATTTTAAAAGACCAAACCATCATTGTTAAGGTATAACGTATATAGCTGCTGTTTTTAAAAAAAATACTTCGTACCGTCGTTAGATTCTTCTAGATTTCTATTCTTAAACTGTCTATTTTTAAAATTTTCACCGAATAATAAATAATCAGAGGAGTTAGTTATCAAATAAGAAAAGCATTAGACACTAAGATACTAAGCTAAAATTTCTCACTAATTTGAATACCCGATTAAAGGAAGTAAGAATAACCTGAAGATCTCTATGACCATCGAATCAAGGAAAAGTGCGAATTAAAATCATTTATTTTCATTTTCTTTATAATCACTCTCTTCAGACATTTACGCTTATATTCATCAATGAGAGGTTTTCCAAACTATATTCCGCGAAACACTGGTATTCGCGAAATCTGAGTAGATTTTTCTGGAAAATTTGGAATGGTTTTATAAGCTGCAACACATTTGAACATATTTAAGGCGAATAATAGACGTCTTCATTGATGTTTATGATGTCAAGTATTTAGGTACTATGTTCTTTCACATATCCCTCTGCATATCTGACAAATATTTTCACAAAGTGTAATGAAGTTAACTTATAACTACAATAAATAATTATTACATTTTTTTTATTTAATACATTAAAAAAATACAATTTAGATTTTATCTGTTGAATCTAATCATTTTTATTGTTTTTCTTACTTAAGTAAATGTTTGAATAAATTAAATTTTAAAATAGATGCAAATATTTCTAGAATATCTATTATATATAACTTAAAAATTATACTTTTGCAATATTTACAAGTGATTATGAAAGCCTAATTGATTTAATAGTCTGATTTGAATAAAAAAAACAAAGATCTGCCATTATATAATTTCTTGGCGAATTTATCAGAAGAGTATTCAAATGTGTCAAAGCAGGCTATTACTGTTTAATTTCGGTTTTCTACAACCTATTTATGCGAGGCAGGATTTTCTTATTATGCTGCAATGAAGTCAAAGTGTAGGAACAGTATCGACGCCATACCAAATATAAGAATTCAACTCACCAATATTGTGCCTGGTATCAAGAATATTTGCAATTCCAAGTGTTTTAATACTATATATTATGAAATATTAAAATAAGCATTACGGTTACGATTAAATTTGTTAAATTAAAATTTCCGGATTTACAAGGGGTTCCTTTGGAGAGAGAGTTAGGAAAACCCAGCTTTAGGAAAATGAAGACTCAGCGCTTGAAGAACATATACTAACCATATTCCTTTCGATAAAGCATAATATGGTTTTCAATCTCTAATTCCCTGATCGATTCCATCCATCTAATGTTGGCTAACCACAATAGTCATGCGGGAGCTGGTATGATGTTAATGTTAGGGGGATATTGCTGGTTATATATGGTACACAAAATTAAATTCCAAAGAAGAATTGATGCTGATGGTGAGATACGGCCAGCAATTAAACGTTACCACTGCGCCACACCACGCACCATAAGCGGTGTACCAGATCATACATCTTAATGAAGCGTCGCGTAATGACGCCGCGACGCCCCGGCTCACGGTAATGAATCGAACCAGAACGACGCAATAAAACCGCAGGTATTTGTTATTGCGTTGCCTTGTGGCTTGCGCCGTGGTGCTTATCCGGCGTCTCTGGCGTCGAATACAAATCACAACCCCTGCACACCCCCAGCTTCTTCTGCTACGCCGATCTTGATTAAAAACGCCACGTGTACGTGTGGAATCATGTTTGATTCTATTCATAGACTTGTGCGGGGGTCAATCTTTATTGTAAACCTAGCTTAGGTTCAGAACGCAAACGGCAAAAGAACACAGATCAAAGGTGTGAGAGCTTTATGGGACGCGATTGGAAGATATTTCATAAAAATTCATTCTGCTCGACAGACGTGATTCACAATATCATCACTTTGATCGTTATATAAATAAATATTACAATATATTTATTTTAATTTTCCATGCTTTATATGAGATCAAAAATCTTGATAATTTTTTATTCCCAATCCTGTGTGTAGGCGCAGTTCATCGATTTTTGAGTCATCCTGTATATTTCAGGTACAATGGGCAAACGTTACTGGCATGGATTTGAATAGATGTGGCCTGGGCCGCATTTGAATACATTATTTGGTGTTCGCGTAATGTTTTAATTACTGATACGACGCACAAGGGTGCCAACTAATTCGCTCAAGATAATCAAGAGGCGCTTGCGGTTGGTACACTTGCTCGGTATGCTCTGCCATTAATCATTGGTTCGCCGAGGTGGGAGAATCTGAAGAATCGATACCCAGCGAAGAAGTCAAATGAGGTGTGACTGCAGAGCTTATATGTATCAAAGATCTTCATATCTATCTACAAGTATATATTTATGAGTATTAATAATTTAATAACTTTCATTGTTTTACGATAATCAATAGGACATATGTAATAAAATTCATTTAAGTTTGAGATATGTACCAATTATAATTAATAATATGCTTATTAATAAATAAGGAGAGTTGAATCTTCAAATATAAAAAAAAACTATCTGTGGAGGGAATTTTTTTTTTCAATTCCTGATTTAATTATATTCTATATATTACTTATTTTACATTTTTTGCGAAGAAAATATCAAAATAATTTTGTTTGACTGTACAATCGGCGATTATCCATTTTATATTCTTTTTTGAACTAAATAAATTGTTGAAATAATTTTAACTGAATTGTATAGATATATATTTTTTTTATTTAAATCATTTTATTTTATCTACCATCATCATCATTTTATGTACCTGATGTATTTGGTACTAAATATTATAAATAATCATTGACTTCTATTGCCCGCAATTGTGAAAATAAAATAAAAACAAAAATACTCACTACTGTTGCCACGAGACCAATGTTTTTTCTCGCTTGCGTCCGGTACGATGTGCCATGTGATGCGATGTGTCATGCGATGTGAAAGGTGCTAGTAGAAAAATTTAAAATATCGGACCATTTATTCTTAGAATAATCCATTTTTAAAAAAAGTCAAGATATTGATAAAAAATTCATCGATATCTTGACTTGGAGTTTATTTGCTATTATAAATATACCCCCTTCAGACGACTCGATTGTTTTCGAGCCGCCGTAACAGTTCAGTTATAAGCGCATTGCCTCTATTTTGCATCCTTTCTTTAAAGGCATTCTGGTGACTAATTTTTCTAACAAAAATTTGTTCATTTTAATATCTAATTTAAATAATTAGAACCTTATTTATTTGAAAATCCATTAGAAAACTTTTTAGGGAGGAAAACTTATAATACTTCAACAACACGGATAAGCTGCACACAAAAAATCTAGAATTATTTTTCTATAATGCAGATCCAACCGCTGAATAAAGCCTGCAAAGCATGCAAAGCTGCAATAGTGTTTATCCATATCTACAGCAAAATTTTAAGGAATAGCAATCAAGTCAAAATTACGGACTTTTAAAAATGGCAGAAAAAAACAATTAATAGAAATGATTTAAAGATTAAAGATGGTATCATTTAACCGAAAAAACGTTTACGTATAATTGTATCAAACGGTTATCAGGAAGAAAACTAATAAAGTGAGGGTAAATCAAAAATAATTATACTTTGTATTGTTACTAAAATTACTACTAATGAAGTTACTTGGGTTAATCCAAATAATATATTTGTTTTTATGAGGATTTCGGAACCTAACCCTTTTTGTGCTGGCTCCGGGTCTCATATAACACGGAATTTCTACGAATTTATCTATTATGTTATTTATCTATTATGGGAGGGTGACCTTAGTTTATTCTATTTTTTATTCAGTATCGTAAGAGTAATTCTTAAATATTTTAGCAGGCTATTAATATCCTTCCAACTTTTACTATTGCATTTAATATGCTTAATATTTTGAACTAACTAGGAACATACAATTTTCAACAAGCATATGACGATTGCGGTGTTCTTTCTTATTGGATCTGGTCTAAGATTAATATTATATTTTTTTAAATCAATAATTGACTCAATTCATTAGCGATTAAGAACTGCAAAAACTCAATTCTTTAGCGACATTTTATTATAAGCAGTTAAAAAAGTGTTAAGAATATCAAATAATAATTTAAAATGGTCCTATTTTTCACAAATAATTTTATACATATTCATTTATTTATCTCAGTATATTATATTAAGATTTTGTATACAACCTCATTTGAAATTGATAGTAGAATGAGGATGAATGATATAATTATTTGGAAATACGTATATTATTTTACGTAATAATAAGAAAAAAATATAACATTAAAGGAATACAAGAAAATCGTACATACAAATATATGAAGTATCGATTTTCTCCACGTATGATAAATCAAGGTCAACGAATTTTATTAGGGCTGATTTACTAAATACATTTGTATATATATATATAATTCTTTAGATATGGTTAAATAATTAAATTTCCCAACCCCTTCAGTCCCTCCGTAGCGTGTCCAAAATAATAACAATGTGCCCGAGCACATTCGGCCGTTACATAACTTTGAAATTTCTGCATTTCTCCATCCAGCTCGTAAATATTAATTAAACCCGGTACATGTATACCAGTGGCTACATATATCGTGCCTGGGTACTCGTACGTATAAGAAAGTATTCGCGCGTTGAATGCGACACGTGTAGCCAAGGAGCGCAGGCAAACGCCGGCGGGCTTCCGGCCAAGGTTCCCGACCCCTGATTTACGACCTAGACGGCGGTGCACAATGCATTTAGCGCAGGGCGAAACCTATTCTTTCATCGCCCTTCCAGCGTATGCAATTTAATACGTACAATCATCTGGAAGGAGAGTGAGTTGTTAAAAAAATGGAAAAAATAACTTTAAGTTAATCAATGCATAAATTCGTCAACCGTCTCAAGTTTTCAATTGACGAAACGATAACAATTTTCGATGTAAATATCCGAACTTCGATGAATAAAAGTTCCATCGGCTCCATAAATCTACTTGAAGTCGATGAAATATACAGAAACCGAGATAATTCCCACAACGCTATTAGAATTTCTGATCGAAAGTCGATTTGCGAAATGTATGTGCGTGTAATTTTATTTATTTGATTTAAAGAAATAACATCATGCGTGAATATTCGCAAAAATACGTTACGTAATTCGTATTAATTGGAATTAATTACACACCAGTCCATCGAATCTAATAAATCAATTTGATCCTGCAGGATCAAATCTATTTAATCCCGTATCATGTTGGCATTAATGTATTACGCAATACGTCAGCCGAAACTCACATAATTGAACACACATCGACATAATTATATTAAAACTTACGTAATTATATTAAAAATTAAATTAATCTTTTTGAGAATATAATAATACACTCAATACATTCTTTACAAGATATATACGTTGCATTAAAAACTCTGTAAATACGTTCCACCAAAAAATGATAGAATTCATATAAATTCTACATACCGTGAAAAATTGTATAAAAAACTGAATCCCAATAAATAAATTATACAAAATGGTTATATTGGTTATATTATGTATTTTAATTAAGAAAAAAATGTGTTAAATCTAAAAAAGCTTTTATGTTTGTTATTATTATCCTCTGTTTTATAATCAGAAACAACTTTTCTGATTATAAAATCTGTTATTCACCACTGTGTTTTTGTATCGCGAGTTATTTATATATTTCTTATTATTCAGCCATACAAACTCTAGTTGGAATTTTAAAGCTAATTCTAGGTTGGGATCATAAGTAAGAAAATGCTTTTCCAAACTTTTAACAATGAACACCGAGACGTAATATCACACAAAATTAAAAATACATTTATAAATATTTTGTTATTATTTAATCATCAATGTTGTCATCTTTAAGCCCCCCCCCAAGTTATTGATTTTTCTCTAATAACACTTTTAATATAAATCCTACATGTGCTAAATAAATATACCCATTTGCTAAGAAAAATACAAACGACAATATTCGCATGTGTTGCCACGGGCGCGATGTTTTTTCTCGCTCGCATCTAGTACGATGTGCCAAGTGCGAGTGAAACGTACTAGTGACACGTGCCATGAGAACTCAGTCGGCGGCGTGTACTCAGTCTGCGATAGGACATCGCTGAGGGTGCATATCATATTAATTGGTTAAAAAAAATCCAAAATATCGACCAAATTATAAAGCATATCATTAATAAATATTTTTATTCTTAGAATAATCCACTTAAAAAAAATGTAAAATAAAGATATAATACATTTTTAATAATTAATTATTAAGCAAAGTCTCTTGAAGATAAAGATCCACCTATTCTCAATGCAGAGGCCTTATTCATGTTTTTTTTTATAAAAATCGAAGGTCTTACTCTTTTTAGTATTTTTTAGTCTTTTAATTTTTTTTTAGCCTCTTCCTATTTAACATTTCTGCTCTCATCTATGATGCCAATTTGTTGAGGTTATTTTTAACGCTCATTTTTATTATGGAGTTTAACTACAAACTAGTAATTATATTTTTAATCTTAAATGTTGGCTAAACGACGTCTTTTTATAATTAGGAATAGAAAAAATAATCAGGGGCTAAAACATCACAACAGTGTAGTTTTTAAATAATCCTTCTTCAAGTAAATAATCGCATAGCACACCAAATCAATCAATGGTAATATTCATCAGGTACCAACACAAAAATCAAAAATTCCACAAATTGATATATTTGTGTGCTCTTTAAAAGGTCATCGGAATAATTATAAAACAATTTTAGCTTTTTTATATGAAAGCTTAACAATGGAATCATAGTATTGCCAACCTTACCGTAACGAACTTAATTTTGAATACTCGAAATCACTGTTTAAAATCATATAAAAAATCTTTGTTTCTCTATATTATCTCAATACAACGAAACCCCGTTCTTTTCATTATTGGAGAGATATTGACGCAGTTATAGGAAAAATTTTGATGTAAGAATTTAAATAATCATTAAAAAAATTATAAAAAATATTTCACTAATCGGCTTGATACAAATTTTGTGTTTTTTTTATACAAAGCCCTTTTGTTTTAATTAATCGATTTAAAGGTTTTTACCAGTACGACTTCAATGCTAGTAAAGTGGCTTTTAAAGTCCTCTCTATACCTCTTAGCATATTCTTTTGTTGGAATTAGATGGATCATGTCTGGAAGTACTTCGTCGGACTAGTTTGCGTGAATACGATTGTCATTTTCCAAGTATTTCCACTATATCATCGTTTTCCAAAACTTCAGATGTCTTCACATTTTTTTTTCAGAAAACAAAAACGTAAACGCTTGTATTTTGCATTTAAATGAGACGAGACTAGAAATTCCTTGCACATTAAGACGAAGTTCTTCTGGTTCCGGATTTATATTTATTTACTTCATAATTGCGAGAGATCCATTGATCAAATCGTCGACGTCCTTATTTACTGCCATCCTGCTTCTAGATTTCTGCAATTGTCCCGCATATAAAAATGAATCTTCCTCGGCCGTAAAACGGGCCTGCAGCGTAATCAGGGTCGGCGTGTGGCCGCGTAAAAGTGGCGTGAAGAAGTGGCCGCCTGTTGCCATAGTTTCCGCAATGAAACAGTGGAACAGTGGTCGGCGTCGGGCGGTGTTGGGTGTTGGGCGGCGGCGCGGCCCCCAGCGGCGGCCCCAGTGGAGGCCCCCAGCGGCGGCCCCCGTAGCGGCCCCCAGTAGCGGCCGGGACTCCGCGGGCCTCGCACCGCGCGGCGTCGCCAGCGTCGCCAGCGTCAGTCGGCATGCCGGCCCCTCTAACTAATCGCTAACTCGGAGTGACCATGTTTGGATTTCGTGTCGTCGCCGCACTAATCATACTCGCGCTGCAAGGTAAAGCTCGTCATTCGACCTCACGATTCAAAGTAACGACGACTTTTAAAAGTAATAAAAACATCAAGTTTTCACTACCGCAATATATACAAAGAACGCCAATAACATTAACACTTTTTATCGAACAACCACAATTTTTTCCATTATACAATTTTATTTTTATCCAAATCCCATATTTTTAAATGCCTTATTTCGTCTCTGAGTATTTGATTTAATATATTTATTTTAATTAATTTATTTCATTTATCATAAAAAAAGGCGTGATCGGAATTGCAGATTAACTAAGGTTGCATATCACGCACAAAACCAACAGTAAAATAATAAAACATAGATATAATTTAAAAATATAAAATATATGGAAGTGCTCAAAAGATTAAATTGTATATAAGTTACGATCTGATCGTTGGATTTAGTGAAGAACATAAAAAATATAGACTAAAAAGTATTTTTGAAACTTTTTAATTTTCAATACCGAGTTTCGGTATTGATTTTGAGGACTCTTAGGTCGTTTTCAGTAATGCACGTTTACTTCTTGTTTTTCGTTCCGAAACTATCGCTTACTTTTGTGAATTGCAAATATTATATATTAATATATTACATTTTTTACAATAGTCGTCAAAAATATATTAATGTTCATGAGTTGTTATTGTGAAATTTTTTTGCAACATCCAAACAAAAACTTATTGCATGCGAAATGCTTTCTTTAATTTTTGTACGTCCGAACTGAAATATCAATATCAACATAGTAAAATAAAAATATTTATTTTTTTATTTATAAAACGCCTATAAGTATCTTCTTTCTAAAATAAACATTTAAATTCAGATTAATTTTCCCTCAATAACATCTTTTTTTAGGTTAGCATTGATTTAAAAAATAACGACGCTATTTTTCTTTTTCGTCAAAAAAATTTACCTCTTTTTTACGTTTTTATAAAATTTAAAATTTTCCACTAATAAGAATATATGTACCAATATTTAAGTAACAAAGTGAATAAAATGAGAGGTAGGGGTTTAATGAGTAAACGTTTTGATGACGTCTTTTTTATTCTTATAGTTGATATTTATGAAATCTTTAAGAATAAGGATTTTATCGAGACAAGTTTGAGTTTATTTCATTTATATTCGAGAATTTGGGTAAAAATTTTTAAAAGGAGCAATTACTTTTATAGGATCGACTATATTTTGAAATCGTATCGGATGATAAATCGGGGGAGGAGGGAGTTTATATACCGTACTTCTGATATTAAAAAAAATCTCAAATAATATATGCTTTACTTTAATCAAATTAACAAAAATATTCCAATTAAAATAAATAATATAATTTTTAAAGAATATAAATATACATTCTGCTGGGCTCGATCTGCATTTGGATTAAACGATCCAAAAATAAATTATTTAGAGTAATTTTCTATTTCATTGAGCTATTTTCATAAATAATACTATGTCATTACTCCAAAAATATCACAATTGACCTTTAGCATGATTTTATATTTAAGAATAAGTATCGTTTAAATTAATTATTGATGAAAAACCGCGATTTCTATTCTGAATCACATACTTTTTATGCTTACATTTTAAAATTGTGTATCCACATAATTTTCCAAATTACACCCCATCCATAATTCGAATTATAGCTTCAATAATTCGAAGCACGAAGCACGCGAGCCGGCCGCCGTAATACCCGGGTTTCGTCAGCGTTTAGCCCCCCCACGAAAAGTATCGTTTGGGCATCGATTATGCATAAGCCACAGGCGAAAAGACTCATCGCTCCATAACTGATCCGACTCCACTCCGATAATGGGAAATGAAGTTTTTGAGCGGCGCCCACTACCTGAGGTCGAGATCATTAATTCATGGCTCGAACCACCACCTATACTCGACCGTTCAATTATTAACGCAAACGAGAGCGTAATGTAATGTATTCACAATTCAAACGCTCAAATTAATGTAATTAATATTTAACCGAGCCACACTACGTCACCGGGGAGCCTGCAATCGAATTCGTTGTACACCCCACTTTAATAATATAGTTTGTTTGGGCCCGGGGCGCTCGGGGTTAAGGGGTGACTCATTAATTTGTGGAAAAAATCACTCGTCCATTCAATCAGGCCTGTTTTCGTTTCATCCATTTGATGGTGGCTGTCTCCTGAAAATTTTCGTTGCTTTTATTTCAGGGACTAGACTGCGAATAAATCAGGATCGTTAGACAAAAACAGTAATCAGTAATTAATTAATTTAATAACGCAATGCTCTAAGAACTTATAAGTTATAATTTACATGAAATATATCGGATTAAGCTGTGATATTTATGACTTTCATTTTAATTTTGAAAAAACAGTGGTTTAACGTTATTTACAGCCTGTCAAAAAACATAATTAGAGAAAGACGTAGATGAGAGGTTTTAAACAACAATAAAAATATTGAAAAATCTTTTTTTATTAAGAAATTCACGCAAATCAGCTTGGTACATATTTTTAGATTTTTCGATTTGATTAGAATATTTCTTCTTGTGCGTTTTCGATGCTAGTGGAATATCTTTTTAATGCTCTTAATATACATCACAGCATTTTCTTTCGTTGGAATTGGATTGATCAAGTTTACATATTCTACATCGTAGAGTTCTTAAATAACAACATAAAAGCGGGTATTTAATGTTCTAAAATGTACGCAAATAGCAGGAAATGCGAATTTTAAACAATATCTTATTAATAATTTTATATGAGACTTCAATCGAAAATTAATAATTTTAAGTCCCAAAAAACCAAAGAAAGATAAATAAATACAATGCTCTTTTATTATTGACTGCGTTACATCATACTTAACATGACAAGTACTGTCTCCATCTTTATATAAATATATAGTTAAAGACAGTGGCGGCTCGTGGGTAAAAAGTTTGGAGGTGCTGCGTAAGATTAAAAATTTAAAAAAAAAAATCAAAAGTGACATAGTATGAACGGCGTGAGACTGCTCTGAGACGCAGCGCAAAACAGCACTTAGCGACGAGAGACTCCCCCCCTCCATCGCATTGCCGCCCCGCATCCATCCAATACACGATGTTAGTAGCGCTGACGAGCAGACAACGCTCTCAATAGATACATATATAATTAGCGTATAAAAATATATTTTTTCTCACTTTGCTTGGGGTGCTGCAGCCCCGCAGTGTATACGGGCGAATCATCCCTGGTTAAAGATCTAAAAAAATAAGTTTATTTTTATACATTGTAAGATTTTTGGTTAAAACTTCTAGAAAGTCAGTTAATTAATTTAAAATCTGTTTGCCATTTTATTAATTAGAAATTTTAAATGAAAAAACGATTTTAAATAAACTTATTTAATGAAAGCAGACTTTCGGACCATATTTTTATACATATTAATAATTAGTAGCACTGGTCCGCCATTGTTATAGTGTGAGTTTCGTGTCTTCGTTTGTCTGCATCCTAACCTTAATATATTTATGTCTCCGTGTAACCTAACTTTACGAAATTAACCCAAGAATAAAAACTAAGCTAACCAAAATGAACTCAACGTAACCTACTAAAATTATTAATAAAAAAGTTATTATATTCAAGTTTTAAATAATATTAATCATCATTTTTTATTAAGTCATGCTCTGAGTAACATAATCACGAAAAGAATAAAAAACTTTAAATGAAAATGGTGATATTCCATAAAAAAAATCTCTCACCACACCTTTGAATAAATGAGTCGTGAAAACCAAACTTTTTAATAAAAAAAAAATAATAAAAATTCCACAAATTAACCATATTTCTTAACAGAATTCTTGATCGTAATAATATTTTCTAACATTTCCCGATGCGGATTTTAACGCCTTTCAGTCGGACTTTGCGATAAAACTTTTTTACGGTCCAATCTCTTCTAGTTCAATAATTCCATTACGATCCCGGGGCAAAGTTATCTCGATTCCTCCTGTACTCTAATTACACAATTCTATCAACGGTTTTAATTGAAAATTTGTAATCGATATTTTAATTAAATTTGTAAGTAAGAAAAATTAAATTATGTGTTCGGAAAATATTTCGATGCTCTGAAATTCATTCTCAAAACTCTGAAGGTCGTAATTAAATTCAATTTCGGGTCCAGTGAATACGTGCGCTAGTTTCGGCGAATGAAAATTGTTCTCGTCGTCATGTTCAACAGCTCAAAGGGAACAATAACCCCGGTATCAAGAATATAAATCATAAATATTTTACTTAACATTATATATGCGAATGTCCGCTATTTTACTCTGCAAATATTGGAATTTTTCTGTACCAGTCGAAACCAAATTTCAACTCTGTTCCGATATTACCTACAATATCGATCCCATGCTGTGAACAAGATATGCTTAAAAATATTTTCCCGAGAAATGTCTTATCTCTGGAGTGCCATGTTACATCTCTCAAAGCACTGAAAGAATAGTTCTAAAAATAAAATACAGCATAGTGTCCAAGACACTACCTTCATTCATAATACCTTTTGTGTCGTAAAGATATCTTAAAATATGAGACATGACAGATTTTTTTTGGAATTTTTTAAGGCTTTGCAACAAAATTTATATAAGGATAATATAATAATGAATTATCTTTGTATTGATCCGATGTAATCCGTATAATACCTTTCTATTGAAATTTCAAAATGTCCATAGTCAGAATCAATTTCATTTATTATTAATGGCGAATGGACCGCGGAGCGATGGAAGCCACAAAATACCACTATATTGAACACAGGACAGGCTGCTTTAATATTCTGCCAATTTTCTAAAAGAGATATTGAACAGCCAGCGATGGCAAAATGTGAAAACAATACGTCCAAAAATTGTTTAGCAGATACTTGAATAACATTAAAATATGAATATATTATTTTAACCGACGATTAAAAAATATAATCATCTACTCCTGATAAATAAAATAATATTTACTTTTCTGTCGGAGTTGATTCTTTATCTTTACACGTCAGCTTTCAAAGGGCCAAACATAAAACACCTTATCACGATTTTTAATTTTACGAACTTGATAATCATTTAACATTTTCCCGATATTGTTCTAAAACTGGCTATATCATTATAGCATAGAAAACTCCAAACTTTACAGTATTACAGCTATTTATTCGTGTTAAAACAGTATAAAAATATATTATTATTTACACAATAAAGTTCGAAAAGCGATACTTATGTATAATACAGGATATTTATGTATAATTTAATTATAGAATCTGACGAATAAAAAAATGGGTTTCTTCACAAAAAAATATCGGAAATTCATATAATCCGGTCTCCTAAAAATGGGATTAAATATATATAAAACATCAAAAGACGTCTATATTGGTAAAGATGAATATATACAAATAAAATAATAAGATAATTCAGTATTATTTGATTTGCGAACCTATTCAATTTGATTCAACCGAATTTTTTTTTGTAATTAAATGCATAAATGCATTTAAGTTTAGCACTATGGCAACATTTGAGTCACTGTTAGATCATATCACGAGTTTTTATCTGAATAGAAAATAATTGCTAACCGTAATAATTTTACTTTATTGTGAAAATGAATCTCTTCTAAGCTTTTTCATTAAATTCTTCGACATCATCACTATTAGCTTCCGTAATTTATAACGAATGTGATACATATGTAGATTTCTTTCAGTAATTTAAAAATACAACTTTTATTACTCTATGTAGTAATTTAAATGCTGTATCAGTAATAATTCATATGAACTACGATGCAGATGCACATGATAAACCACTGCACCATTTTCTAAAGTAAATATTATTAAATTATTTAACTCAGCGTTCGGTTACATGAAAGTTCGGTTACAGAACAAATAATAAAAGAATTAATGAACATATTATTTAATTATTATAAGTACAAAGTGTTATAGAAAATATGTGGAATATTTGAGTAAGTGGAAAGGATTTAGTCTGTCTTATGTGTCTACTTTCAAAGTATAAACTAGTATTTATAAAAGTATTATTCGATTTTTTAAGTAAAACGGTAATTTCCCGTATTTTTTTTATCAAATCTCGTATTTGTATACTTATATTTTATAATACATATATTTAAAAAAATCCGATGTTGGTTTAATCACGGCTTCTCTTTGATTAGGATCGTCGTCCATCGAAAAAAAACTCGACTAACACACAGAGGTGTGTTCCCTTTTAATTTTAACGGGCAAGCACCCACCCCCCTCTCTTTCAAATTTGCCGCCTCCGCGGCTTTATGCGCCATAAAAATAATTTAGCCGGTTTATCTGCGAATTCGCGAAACGTCAACCGGTTTTGTGTTTACAGATGAAAATGAAAATGGGGATGAAAAGCGTGCTGTTTGTCGCCGGGTGTCGTCCCCGCGAGGACGTAATTAATAAGGCCTCGCCCGTTCCCAAACAGGACACTGCTCATCTCTAATTGAGAACGCACGTACATAACTATATTAATAACAATGAACAGAGATGATTACTCCGGCTGAATTCAATTGTAAGCGACAGAGCCGTATCGTGTGTCATTAAAAACAAATAATAAAATAATTGCGCTATCACTTTATCGTCATAAAACATTTTGACGTTTTCTATTTTTGCGTAGACGGGTACACGTAACCGCCATTTTTTCATATATGAAATCCACGTTCGAAAAAAGGGCCCACTCGCCGCGAATATTCCGGCCCGAACAAAGCACAAAAACAAATAAGACAAGGCTCCCCCCCTATATTAAATTGGAACCGGGGGTAACCCTTGAGCCGAGCGGGGCGGTTAATTCCCCGGGCCGGTACATTCAGGGGTTCCGTTTCCGAACGAGCTCCGCCACTCTGCGGAGCAATCCTCTTATACGCTCGTACATTTCGACGGCATGCAGATTATTTTTACTGTTGTGCCGAACAACCAATGAAATCCCTATCTTTTTATTTTTATTTTATTTTCATCGCCGCCCGTTTGCGGGCTACGTGGAAAGGGTTTACGCAACTTGCAGCCAGCGGTTCCGAGTGCCCTTTGTGTTTCCTGTTTGAAAATCTAATCTACTTGCGTAAATGCTATTGCCTACTTGAATTCTGAAAAAGCAAATACGATAAAACGCCAATGATAGTGATACAGGAATACTTCAATAATCCCAGATTCTAAAAAATACTACATAAACCTACATTAACACTTAAATACAAAGACCAATTTTCATAAACTATGGACTGGAGCCGGTCTATTTTCCGTTGAGTATCTTTTTAAATTTAATTCTCAATAACTACTTTTTCTCAGGCAGTATAAATAAATATAATCTTTTGATATTTGTACACCCAAGCCTCGTATAACACGGTTTTATACAACACGGTTTTACATAACACGGCATTATTAATTGTGAAATATTTTTGTATAACACGCTTTATATAACACGGTTTCAGAAAAAAACAATAATTAACGTGCTTGATTTGTACGTCCATGGATAGCGCCATCACAAATCATACTGAACATGTCGAGACTTGTCAATTTCGTTTGTTTCGTTTCATTTATCAGTTGAATTTTCTGATAGTAGAGGATGGTTTGAAAATTTTAAGAAGCGATTCTTACTACATAATATAAAAACTCCTGGAGAAATTGCGTCGGCTGACATAGAATCAAAAAAAAATATTCCAGAATTCGGCGAAATTATAAAAAATAATGGCTACACACCAGACAAGATATTCAAAGCGGACGAAACGGGATTATTCCTATATTTTTCTTATTGTTTTTTATTTTTGTCTTATTTTATTATTATTTATTCTTATATTTTTCTTATTTCTTCTTATTGATTCTTATTTTTTCTTATTTTATTATTATTTTTTCTTATTTTTTTCCTGATTTATTCTTATTTTTTCTTATTGTTTTCTCCATTTATTATTATTTATTCTTATATTTTTCTTATTTTATTATTATTTATTTTTATTTTATTAGTATTTATTCTGATATTTTTCTTATTTCTTCTTATTGTTTCTTATTTTTCCTTATTTCTTCGAATTATTTATTATTATTGTTTTTCATTAATTCTTTTTGGAAAAAGCTGTAGCTGTGTGGAGATAGTACCTGCTGAAAATGTTGTATCACCAATAGAAGTTGAATACCAAGAGACAATTAACATTTGTCGTGGTGTTGGTTGAGAAGATTTGATGATATGGATATTCAAGATATCGAAGACATATTGGAGGATCGCACGTTGAATGAAGAAGAATTGGTCATAGCGTAGGCTGAGCCTACGACAATTAATGACTCGAAAAGCAGTTGCAGCGAAGTAGCTAGTAGCGATTCAAATTTAATACAAAAAAATGACGGTTTGGGATTGGCTGATAAATTAGAACATTTTTTTATAGAAATTGATCTTATAATGGAGGAAGTTTGAAATTTAAGAGGAAATTACAATAAATCTTGGTCCCTTATAACGATATACGTAAAATTTATAGCTAAAAGCAGACAATTGCTTATTACAGAATTTTTAAAGGGTAAACCCAAAAATAACCTGGAATCCTCTGACAAAGAAAACTCACAACCGATCTCGAAAAATAGTCCAACATATGGAACTGTAAGTGATAGCGAAGGGGGCCCCTTTCGTGTCCATATCGCGGGGACCCGAGCCGTCTTGGTATGCGGTTTTTTGTAAAGAGTTTCCCTCTCTTGGCCATTGCTGGCATTGGACGTACATCTTCTACCATGTTGGTATCGGATTTTACCCTCTCGACTGTGTCCACGCAAGTAGGAGGGGATTTGTCTCGGTATTCGTTTGTTCTCTTCTCTAAGACGTTATCTGCTTATAACGAGTCACGAATGACAAGTAGCTAGCGACCACACACACACTTATATAGATATACATGGGCACACATGTGCACATCTGCCCAAAACGAGTCTCAAGTATCCGGTCGCAAGTGATTATTAACCCTGTCGCGCAATAGCAATCCTTTCACATTTATAAGTGCATATTTTGAAAACAAGCGATTTATGAATATTCAAAGATATAAAAAGTGTTATATAGTAAACCCCCCTATAACGTTTGCGGCAGTTTTTTCCTATAACGTACTTGTTTTAAGACGCTAAATAGAATTTTCATAAAAATATTTTATAATTTTATAAAATTAACTAATAAAATGTCGTGTTGATCTTCCCTGCCCGCTGATCTCCTTCAAATCAAAAAATAAAATTACCCCCCTATAACGTGTCCCCCCCCCCCTATAACGTGGAACCTATCCGGACGTTATAGGGGGGTTTACTGTAATTTCAAACAACGACTTTAGACTAATGTATATAAATAAAAAGCTTGTTGGCCTATTATTAGTTAGACTTATTCCCCTTGAATCTTTAAAAACTTTATAAGGGTGAATGGCAAAATTTTGAATCTTTCTGTTATGCCATCCATCCATCGCAATTAAATAATTAAGTTGATACTATTTTGACGCGTTTCCGGCTAGCATATTATATTCTATATAAAGTATTTGAATCCTAAATAATTAGATAGATTCATAAATGATATTAAAAATGAGCATGTATCAATACAAAAGCAGTTTTAATGTTATTAGTAATAATAATACGAGAAAATCCTTTTATAATATAATAATAAATAAACATACAGGAGAATCCTTTGCTTTTATTCCAGTGATTTTGATATTATTTGTATAACTCTCTTATGGTCTGTTTGATATACAAAACAGAACACATTTTACTCTTTCCACATGTCTGCCTAAAATTTTAATTAACATCTGCCGTATCTTGCATATTTTTATCAGAGTTATAATATCTATTATTATTAAACAGCATTAATCGTAGAATACTCAATATACAATAATTAAGATGTTGACATAATTTCTGAAAAATATCTGAATTTTACACGTGTGCAATCAAATAAAACATAGCTTAGTTTGGTGTGGATATAATTTTTTTGGGATTTATTGTAATTGTATATGTTTCGGTATTTTCCTGCCATTAAATCAAGACCGTCATATAATATTTTATTACCGCCACATCTTGATAATGATGCCAATCAGAAAAAATGCTCGAAAACACTTCTAATTCCGGTACACAATAATGTTCATTATTGTCCGATAATAAATAATTTGATTCTCTGAAAATAACATAGTTTATAAAGATGTAGCCATCTTATTGTATTTATTTTCTAGTGTACGACAGTGATAGTATTATTCCAGAGACAGAGAATTTAAAATAAAACTATAGGACACCATGTGGACACTAAGAGCAGCAGACACGTGCACTAAGAAGGCTCCTTTCAGATTTTCACACATAAAAGATTTTATTTTTAAGACACGTATCGTAAAAGGATAGAACCACAACACTCGCTCTATATTTATTTGGAAGTTGCGTGTATAGAAAAATTCTTATGATTAAACGTGACTCGACATGTTATGTGTTTCGGAATTGGACTGACACAAAAACCGAATTATTTTTTTATTATAAATTGTATATCATGCATCACGGTCGTTTAATGGTTTAATCACTCACGTGACTCTAATACAATGAATTTGTATAATACGTTTATTTATAAATATTTAAAGCCCTGAAAAAACCACGAGGCGAGTGGTTCTTGTAACTGAGGTGAGTTAATCCCGGGCGTTCTGATCAATACGTCCATTTTGCGGAGATTGTTTGAACATCAAAGGTAATGACGGCCACAAGAACAAATCCAAAAAGGATTTCATTGTGTCCGAGGATCCTCTGTCTCTCCGCCTTTGCCGATTATGGCCGCTTGACGGCCGCTTACGGCCAAAAAAGAGAAACATCCCACAACAATGGTACGCCGACGGAAAGTTTCACACTAATTAATGTGATGTAGAGGCTTTTTTGTACAATTTTATGTGGAAACTTATGTAATTAGTGTATGGTTAAGAATAAAACAATAAATATTAAAGAAAAACTACATTCATTTTCATTTTTTACGTCAAAAAAGTCTACATATTAGTGTCGGCGTATATTCATTATCCATTTCTAACGATCACCATATGTTATCAAGTTTCTCATCCTGGTAAAAACTAAACAATACCCAATAAAAAGATTGCTATCATACAAATGTTTTAAATGCTTAATATAGTTGTCACTTTTTAAAACTTCCACTAGACGAAATCTGTAAAAAAAAATTAAATCTTATTTTTAAATAATAAATGTACTAACTAATGACGTCAAAAAGTATTCGATTTATACCAATAATTATTTAAGCTTAATATTAATTTTGATATATAAGTTTAAAATACATTCAATATCATAATTTACTTTATCTTTCTAAATTCTAATGAGCACTACATAAATAAATGTTTATTGAACAGACGATTATAAATCATTAATAATATAGAAATAAAATTGTATGTATCGATTTAAAATATAACTTTCATTATTTTCTTTAACCTAGCCGATTTAGGACCCCAAGTTTTTGATTTTTCTCGAATAGCTCTATTAATATAAATCCCACATGTCACAAACTTTTTTGTATTTGTCTAAAACAGTATAAAGAATAGATATTATAACTAATCATTGTCTTAAATTGCGAAAATTAAATAAAAACATCAATACTCGTCGCTGTTGCCCCGCGCGCGATTATTTTTCTCGCTCGTATCCTGTACTATGTGCCAAGTGCGAGTGAAACTGCGCGATTGACACGTGCCACGAGAGCTCAGTCTGCAGCAAGTGCTCAATGTGCGGCAGGACAACGCCGAGTGCACTTGTCATTTACGCGTTATATTCATTAGCTTAAAAATCTAAAATATTGTCCAAATTATGAAGCATATTACGAATCTCTATTTTTAATCTTAGAATAATCATAAATAATGAAGAATTCATCAATATCTTGACTTGAAATGCTTGAAGTCTTCCATTATAAATAGACCCCTTCGGACGACGCTCTTGTTTTCGTTTCGGTTAACCTCTAAA
>JAGXCT010032557.1:0-38055 GCA_022495035.1 Philopotamus ludificatus
CACTCAGATGCAGAATCGTGTTTAGACCCGCCGCATTGAAAGGGTTAAAGATATTTCTATTAGCATAGAGAAAGAGTTGATTCGTCGACTTGGACTTTGCAGTGAATATGCATTGCAAATCCATGAATCTACAGATGTCGCGGGACTAGCTGTGCTATTGGTATTTGTTCGTTACACATATGATAAAAGTATTGAAGAGGAATTACTCACGTGTGCATATCTACATGGAAAAACTACAGGAGAAGATATATTCTACGGTATTAATGATTACATTACAAAACCAGAGATAGGCTGGGAAAAGTGGATTGTTGGTGCTCGTACAATGGTAGGAAAAATGAAAGGTGTTGTATCACGTATCCTGAAAGTAGCTACAAGAACTACTAGCAGTCACTGTATTTTGCATAGGCATGCACTGTTGACTTATTTTTTTTTACAAATTTAGAAAATGTTATGGATGAAGCCTTGAAAATGATAAACTATGTAAAATCTAGACCACTTCAATCCAGATTATTTAAAATGCTGTACGATGAAATGGGTAGTGAACATAAAGCACTTTTATTGCATACTGAAGTGAGATGGCTATCCAGAGCAAAAGTACTATTAAGACTTTATGAACTTCGAAATAAATTATTAGTCTTCTTGAAGGCACAAAATAATTGGCAACATCATTTTATCAAATTTTTAACAAATCCTTCCATCTTGCATATCTGTCAGATATAAGTGCATTAATGTTAACTTATCATTACAAGGAAAAAGTATTACAATTCTTAATATAAGAGATAAAATTGAATCTTTTGATAAAAAAATACCATGTTGGATTTCATCAGTTGAATCTAATAATTTTGATTGTTTTCCTGTCTTAGATGAATGTTTAAATGAATTGAATTTTCAAGTTGATAAAGAAGTTTCACAAGTATTTTTAGAACAACATTATAACTTGAAAACAACTCTATCGGAATATTTTCCGAAAACAAGTAAGAACGATTCCTGGGTTCGAAATCCATTTTCCGTGGCAATTAAACCGGTATGCTCAAGCGCAAGGGATCATGAGAATTTAATTGATTTAATTAATGACTCTGATTCGAAACAAAAATATAAAGATCAACCATTAAATGATTTGGGCGAAATCTGACTGAAGAGTTCCCCGGATCTTTGGAGGACCAGCTTCACTATGCAAATAATTAAAATTTTGTTGAAACGTAGTTAATCGGTAAAAAAAATGTTGATCTATTGCAGTTGTCGCCAAACAGTAGCTCGCGAGCGGCATTTCGGTAGCTTGGGTCGGATATTTTGTCATATTTATAAATTTATCTCCACCAATTTTAGGAAAAAATACGTGTTCTTTGTTACAAATAAAATTGAGACACGTGTCATCTCCAATAGTCTCAGTCTGTATCGAGTGGTGGTGAGTGGATGTCTAGTGGTTGTGAGTGTGATGAATATTTAAATGAGTAAACCAGACATATTATATATCTGTATCAGTATAATATTTTTGCACTGGTTTAGTTTATAAAAACAGCTGAGGGCTAAACCCTTACAATTATCGTTTTTCTGCATTAATCCCATTTATAGAGCATCCCTATGTAAGTATTAGATTTAGGTTCTACTTCAATTAACTGCTGAATTATTACATAAAAAAATACTTTAGGGAACAGATAAACACAATTGGAAAATATAGTATCTGCTTTAGATCTAATATTATTTGTCGCCATTATATAACTCTCCTTTCTTACACATAAACTAAAATTGAATACGGAATTAACAACAATTAATAATAGCATAAACTCTGTTCAGTTATATGTTAACAGAATCAGTCAATTATTCAAGCTATATAGTGCATCTAAAAAAATCATAAACCAAAATTTTAATGTGCCGCCCCTTTTTTATTAGCTTATATCATCATTTTTGCCATTATTCTTATATAATACTTATCGGGCGTTGCTACATGTCAAGAGCCACTTTAGAACATTCAATAGCGTGATCGATTTAATAAAGAAATTTATAATTTTATAGCTCGCAAAAAATATATCCCCTTCGCAAACAATTTTTCGGGAGAGTGTTTATTATTGGCAATTCGTTTCTGACGTGTTAAATTTAACAACTCGAGTTTATGACCGAAATATCTTTTAGTTTTCCGATGATTAATACCGAATTACGGCTATTTCCGGAAAATTCAGAAGAAAATTCCGCGAAGAACGCGGCGGGAATTACGCAAAATTTTCGCAGGGGAGCAAAGTGGAACATTAAAGACACTACCATACCAGGGATTCTCAAAATGCGCTTAATTAATATTTTTAACCCTTTCCATTTATAGTCGAATCTACTCTTTTAGTCGTTTTACTCTTATTATATTCTTTTTACGAATTTATTAAAAGAGACATAGATTGGAAAAATAATAACCATCTATAGGGTTTGATCTGATATCTGATTTTTTTTCAATTTAATAACAAAAAACATGTTTCAAGTTGTTAAAAAGATGAAAACGTTTTCCTAATGTATGCATAAAATGACATAAAAATAATTGAAACCCTCAAAATTATATTTATCATACATTTTGGAATCTTTGGTTGAATGTTACCTGGAGAAATGCTTGTTCCAGTCAATTTATCATAAGATTAGGTTTTTGTCACAACAATTTATTATTTTCTTTATAGATACGCATTTTACATCCGACCGTTTAGATTAATATTGCAGCATATTATTTTCACGTACGATAGATAATGCTTAAAGATTAAATGAGATTATAAAAATATATATATATCATTTTTCAACAATACAAAAATACACTGACCCAGCTATATCGAGCTGGACATGGGTTAAATCAGATAGCATTGAATAAGTCTGAACATATATGAGAGCAAACGAGAGAAAGCTTTCAAATTGAAAAGCTCAAGTCTTCGATATGGATAAAAATAAATGTATATTTTTCTCCACATATACAATATTCTGACAAAGAAGAATATGCATCAGCAGCATTGTACAAATTTAAAAAAAAACTATATAGAAACTACATGCACATATATGAGCTTAATTAAATTTATTTTTATTTTTATTTCCACGTACATTTGATAACAATACTCAGATGTTAAAATTATATAAGATTTATCCATATAATAATAATGAAATTTTACATTGCAAACATTCATCAAACTAGGTCCACCAATTCCAGATTGTGACGAATTGAACCGAGCAAAGAAATCTCTAAGGAAAACACAAAAACATTAACTGGCCAAGCAGCATTCGGTATCAAGTAAAAAATCCACAAGTATACCTTTTACTTTCCAGCACCGAAACGTGGATCCAGAAAAACTTTTTTTACGCAAGTAATAAGGTCGACAAGACCTTAATATATATTAATGGCAAGTCAATTTACAAGAATATATTACTTTCTCTCCTATCGGGAAGAGTTTTAAATACCTTAAAAATATGATTTACTGAATGCGGCAAAGATTAATTATTTTTCTCGTTCATTTTTATGTTGGCACTTTTCACGTTTTCCTGAGGATTTTATCAACAACAAATGTTAATTAATTACCGTGCAAATGGCCTTGTACGTGACTCACTTTTATATTTATATTAACGCATTAGGGCGACGCCATGGACGCCGGATTCAGGGGTCGGTCACTCGACCGGAAATGGTTTTAGCGCCCGTAGACAGACAGACCGGAAGCGCGGAAATGAGTGTCATTTTGTCTGAAGGGAGGTGAGTGAAAGGAAGTGAAAAACATTCCTAACGAATATAAGAAATCTGTCACAGAAAACTGAGCCCGTATATGTCGACACTCTAAATTAACTATTCCCAACAACTGTGTCTACCCCATTTTGCAGAGGGTCTCGATGAAATATTAAAAAAAAAATCGAAAGTGTTACGTACGAACGATTTTTCACGGTGTGAATAAATTGAATTGATCTGATACCATTTTTTTTTCATTTCCTGGGGCTTTACAATATGGCATTTATTTATATAACATTTTTAATAAAATATATGTTGATATTCCCAATCTTAAACCAACGATTAAAAATGTAATGTAAAGGTAGTCCTCGACTTACGATGGTTCTACTTACGACCATGATGCCATAAAAAATTCCTACCATAATTCAGTTAACACAGTGTTTTTGAACATGGACTTATATACACATTAATATAATAAGATATAAATAATACATATACCCATTTAATATCTGAAGTGAATAATCAATAAATCGTGCCCATAATGACTGGCAAACGGAGTAGATGTAACAAAAAAAAGAGAAGTGCAACAGATTTAGAAATAAAACTTAAAATAATTAAACAATATGAGAGTGGTAAAAGAGTGAGGACATAGCTCGCGATCTACAATTATCACATTCAACTATCTCTACAATTTTGAAGAATAAACTAAGTATCAGTGAAGCTGTTAACGAAGCAATATACATAAAATCTACAATAATAACAACAAAAAAAACTTGGACCCATTTACGAAATGGAAAAACTATTGGTGATTTGGATGGAAGATTTGATAAAAATACGAATCCCCCTTAGCATTGTGACCATAAAGACAAAGGCGCTGAGCCTTTTTGAAAACCTAAAATTAAAGGGATAACCAACCAAGAGCAAACATTTACTACCAGTAATGGTTATTTATGAGATTCAAAAAAAAACGGTCGAATTATCAAATGTGAAAATATGCGGAGAGGCAGCTAGCCGATTACAAGGCTGCTGAAGATTTTATCGAAATATATGACACATTGATTAGGAAAGAAGAATACGTCAAGAAACAAATTTTTAATGTTGACGAAACCGCGCTCTATTGGAAGAAAATGCCTCAGCGTACCTACATTAATAAGGAAGAAAAAAGTGTGCCAGGCTTCAAGGCATTTAAGGATCGTTTTACACTTTTATTGGGTGGCAATATTGCTGGATATTAATTGAAACCATTAATGATTTATCACTCTAAAAAGCCGAGCCCTCAAAAAAAACAATATCGATATGTTACCACTATATTACCGCTCAAACAAAAAAGGGTCGATAACACAATTTATTTTTGAAGACTGGTTTTTTTAATTTATTTATTCCAGAAGTAAAACAATATTGTAATCAGATAGGAATTCCATTCAATATACTTTTAATACTAGACAATGCACGAGGACATCCACCACATATCGGAAATTTACATCCTAACGTTAAAATCGTGTATTTACCCCCTAATACCACCAGTATTTTGCAACCCATGGACCAGGGAGCTATTGCCATTTATTTAAAGCCCAATTATTTAAAAACTACATTTGCCCAAGCAATAGTAGCGCTTGACGAGGGAAAAATGTGTATTGCCTGAATGTATGACTTAAATAATCGATAATATCCACGATTCACGTCGATACACTGACATTTCTAAAGTCAACCGATAGCCCAGTTTCACAAAAAAATCTATAATCCAAGTATCCGGTACAATGAGACAATGCCACAATACATTACAATATCAAAGGGTTATTGGCTCGACCCTTAGCTTTGAATGGAACTGTTGCGGTACTGCGATCGGATAACACGAAAACATCGCACGAAGGCCAGCGCCGAACGGGCTAAACGGAGGATGGGTGGAAAGTGGGTCATTTCAGGATCACGAAAATGTGTCAAGGACACCAGCAGCCCATCCAGAGTTACACAATTGCACCCTGTTCTCCCCAAGGATACAGGGGGAATTAATGCGAAGGTTCGCCTAACAAATCTGAAAGATAAATCTCGGCCAAACCCACGGCGATGCTAATGCCACTCATACACTGCGACATTTTACCAAGCGAACACACACACACTTCTTAGGAACCACAAGAACATTAAGATAAACAATCGTGGAATTTTACTGAATCCGACATATGTAATATTGATAAAAAAAAACGACCTTGAAATTATCGAAAATCAGATCCCTGATTTAAAACGAGCTTTATCCAAATGTATACTATTACTAGAGGAATGTTTAAAGACCTTGGATTATCGATTTTTGTGAGGGCGAGAGTCCCCTTTATTCTGTTGTGGGGGGAAATCCAATACTTAAAAAGAGTTCGAATAAATTTAATACAATTAAAGCATTTATTTCTTCAAACTCAAGCTTTTGCGAAAAATATAATCGTTGATTTTTTAACAGTCAATGACTATATATTTTTAATATAAATATTTAGGTTAAATTAAGTTATATGCGATGGTAATATACGCGCAGTATATTTTTGTCGCAATATATAAGAAAATCCTAATAATAAAAAAAATTATACGATGTGTATTTCCATACATTTTCCTTTCAGAGTTGACATATGTCAAAATCCAGTATGATACATGAACCTGATCATATATGTATATACAAAGTTAAAAAGGGTCAAATAAATTCTAATAATATCGACAAACTTCATTTAGGCAAATTTTTAAATATAACATTTGTAAGTGCGGCATCAAATCGTACATATTTGTTATGAAAAATATCTACGTTTCGATATTATATTGTTTTGCTACGTTTGATAAAAACTTATTTCAAGTTATTTTGATTAAAAAAAAACCAAAGACATATTTCATATTTTATTTATTCTGAAAGTTGTTGCGAACACGATAGCACAGAACCGGTAATGTTACAAGAATAAATAATGTAGAATGAATGAGTACATTCCATTACTAAGGGGGTATGCCCATCCCTCAAAATTGTATATTCGTTGTCCCTTAAAAAGAAACCGGAGACATGTATAAGGACAACGACGAGAAGTGAGGGATCCAATTGGCAATTTTTTATTCGCATATTTATTTTTGAACCGTCTAAATTTATTAGTTTGCATGTTGTTATAAACTTACTTCTATATTATTATATTACTTGGATATCCATTGTGACAATAATAATTGCCTGCATAATATCGTATAAGAAACAATTTCAGAATCAACACTACCAGTATTTTCAATAACCGAATAGTATATCAAACTAGTGCAACAGAACTAACACAAGATGTTAGTATTATTCAAGATATTCTCGAAGATGTCCCTTTATTTAATTTATGTTTAAAAAATCATTTGGTATTTATCTTAACACATTACAGTCCGTGCACGCGTTTTCGCGCGCTAGCGAACTCCTGGGTTCAGTCCGTGCACGCGTTTACGCGTGATAAATACAAGGCAAATATACTAAGAAAAAAATCTAGCAGCGCATCAGATTATTTTTATTTTTTCATTGCAAGATGGTGACTGGCATATTGAATATCGTATAATATTCCCGATTTTTACGAAAATATTGTGTATGTATTAAAAAAAAACAATTTGTTTTTTAGTATGATAAAAATTACTAAATAATTAAAATATCCATACATTTTATAATAAGATAAAATTACATTTTAACGAGGTATGATGCTTAGTCTAAAAAAAATCCGATCGGCGGTACTGATGTTCTTTGATATATACGTAACCAAATATATACCACTCTCAGTATTAATTAACAAAGCTCTATGGAAGTACAGTATGGCCCAAAAGTCACAACACCATTTTAAAATGATTATCTTATTCTTTCATAAACAAAAAAGACACTTTTTGGAAATAATTTTATTTAGTTTTTAAAATTACATCCTTTAAATAGTGTTGTGACTTTTGGGCTATTGTATTATATTGATATTATAACATATTTACGTGCGTATAAAATACGAGTTTTAAAAAAAACATCCGCCATTCCTGTTCAATATCTCTCTAGAACTCTCTGCCCGGAAAATATTAAGGGTTGATAACGTCAACCCCCTCAGAAGCGAGGAAAAAGTGCGTAATTCAGCTATAAATCAGGAGCCGCTCGACAATTACCCGCTGCGGAATGCTTTAATTTGAACTAAGCTTAGGAAATATTATTATTATAACATACCGGATACTTGCTGGGGACTCGACACTTCACCATCCCTCACAGTTTGCCGACATTTTGTCACTGGACAAAATTTCATTTGAGGACAAATATGGTGGAGCCACTTGGCCCGGAACAAAGTTCATGTTTATTCACTGTGTGCACAAAACGAGAGCGTTGATATATTGCAGACCCTCCGCCAAAATTATTCTTAATAAGTTCTTTCGAAATACATATAATGTGTCACGAAATTCGAACAATGGTCTGATCTGCGCGAAAAAATCTCACTGTTTTCAATAATTGAAACAATTCCATGTTGCTACTTTCTCAATCAATCTATACAAATATTAAATAAATACAAATCAATTGCTAATTAATTTGATGCGAAAAACATTTCACGTATTGATTTCCTATATTTAGATAATGTAATGGTAAAATAATTTAATTAAAACTCAAACGAGATTTAACCAAACCATTATTTACCATACAGTATTATCGAAAATACTTTTTATTCCATATACGTATGGGTACGTTAGTAGATAGACGACGGAGATAACAGAGAGATATCAGGCGTCTGATATAATACACAGAATGTATCAGAGCATGAGTAATCCAAGCCGATGCCAAACTCAGCTGATCACTAGTAACCCCCCTTATCAACCCCACCCTCAATTTGCCACAGGGCACTGATACACGTGACGGTTCGTTAAGCACACGTTTATTATATTACAGCAACAGAAATTGGAAAATTACTAAATTCATATATCTCAATTAATCAAAGATCGAACACGTTTGATTGCTATGACGATTTGCGATTGTCGTTGGGCGTGGATCTGCTTTTGACAAATTTTAAACAAGAAGCGACCCGGTTCCGGGTCGCGAGTCTAGCTGGAAGCGTTTCGCGCGGAACTGTTGGGACAGGACCGCGCGGTCTGGGTTCGACCCCTCTACGAGACTACGCCAGGGGAGGTCAACCGGGGCATGGCCCACGCTCGACACCTACGACTCCGTGCTAAAATAACGAAAACATCAACATTGTGGGGGTGTAGAATTTTATGGTGATCTTTCGTTATATTTAAATTAATTCGACGCTCAACGAACGACGTCGTTTTTCTAATTATTTCGATATCCATTAAAATTATATTTAAATATTAAAATATTACGTGTTCATTTCAATCATAAACTATGCAAATATGAATTAGTATCTAAGGAGACTAGTAATAAAATTAAATAAAGTAAAACCTCAATTAACAGACTAATAATGAATTTCATATACTGTTGATAAAAGAATCGTTTATAAAAAAAAACAATAAGTTATACGGCTGACAGAACATAACAATAAGTGATGATGACTTTCAGCTCATAAGAAAGTGAAGAACTATTTTATTTGACTAGAACTATTGTATTCTAGTGAAAATAAAACTGGAATTGTGTTGTATGATAGATTTCAACAAATAAATAAAAGAATACCTTTCTTCTATTTTTGGAAAAAGATCTGCCATCATTCATATACATATTTCATATTTACATAATCCTTTTCAATGCACTCATCCTTTTTTACTTAAATTTACTTTTGTTAAATACATATATAGAAGTTCATATTATCAAAGTATTACTACTTGTACATACATAGCATCGCCTTAATAATAGGTAAAACGGAAAGAAATGACATTTTTCTGGTGCGTCACTTTAAAACCAGTTTGTCACCGGTTGTCGTTGAGTTAGCACGTCGTATTTAGAGCTTCAGAATGATACCGTCGCACGGTATCATTCTGAAGCTCTGTTTTTACATATGCCATTTTTTTTCTTTGCAGTAGTAAAAAGAAACGCAGAAGCCTGAGATTGAAGAGATACATTTGTGGTATTTCATCCTGTTTTTATTTGATAAGGGATTAAAGTCGAAAGAAGCTAACCAGACCATCTGTGATTATTATTAAGACGTCTTGAAACTGCGATCGTGCTTTAGATGGTTTAAAAAGTTCAAAAGTGTTGATAGGGAATTAAAGGACAAACCAAAAACTGGAAGACCTTTCAAAATCGACGATGACGCCCTAAATTCATTGGTGAAAGCTGATCCCCATTAAACAGTGAAGGAATTGTCACATGTCCTTGGCTGTTCAATAACAACTGTGCAAGATCATTTGAAAAGGTTGGGGAAAAAACAGGCAAGGAATTTGGGTACCGCACGATCTCTCCCTAACGGCCTTGGAGCAACGCGTAACAATCTGTACATCTTAATTGTCCAAACACGAAACACATCCATTTCTTAGAAGAATAGTTACTGGGATGAGAAATGGGTTCTTTACAGTAATGCCAGAAAAAAAAGACAATGGTTATCTCCAAAACAGGTACCTGTTTTGCTATGTGTTTGGTGGGATATTTCGGGTATAATTCATTATGAATTATTAAAACCTAGTCAGACAGTTACGGCAAAGTTATACTGTGCCCAATTAGAAAGATTAAAAGTGAAGTTACCAAAATAACGATCTGTTCTGATTAACAACAACAAGAGAATTTTACAGCATGATAATGCAAGACCTCATGCAGCAAAAACCACCCAAGACAAAATCAGACAACTAGATCTGGAACTTCTGCCACATCCACCGTATTCACCTGATATTGTACCTTCCGACTTTCATTTATTTAAATCGATGAAACTTTCACTTAGTGATAAAAAATTCCAAATGTTGAATAGGTGATAAATCACCTGGATGCATATTTTAACAGTAAACTGCCAGAGTTTTACGAAGATAGAATTAAAAAGTTAACTATGTTATGGAGAAAGATCATAGACAATGAGTGAAATTTTATAACAGAGTATTATTGTGTTTTTTTCTGAAATATTTTTTTTGTTGCAGTAAAAAAAATGTCATTTCTTTCCGTTTTACCTAATAGTATATAATGCTCTTATTATGGTATCAATAATTAATCAAAACTAATTAAATTATTATTTTAATATGCTATTCGGTCAATCAAATAAACAAACAATCTTTTTAAAAAGCCAATTCTAAATTTCTGAACGGCTAAAAACCGAAATGTAATAGTGGTGAATAATAATTTAGCAAATTTATAGACGCAATTAAAATAACTGATTAGAATATTTTATTGGCAATTTGGAAAACATGAAACTGAGATAACATTTTTTGCAATTTTTAAAAATATTATAACGAGTTGACAGCACCTGTCGCGAAGCAACGGCTCGCGGTAGCGTATCAGAGCAAGCGGGCTCGTTAAATTCAACCGAGCAAAAAATACTCATCGGGACAAACTATTAAACCGGAAAGAAGTTATTTATTACACTAAACATTTTATAGCAGATTATGATAATAAAAAAAAAGTTCAAATCCGCAAATAAAAATCGCACACCAACTGACTACGCATTGTTGTCTATCATATCTCTAAATTCACGATTAGACCCAATATGAAATATTCCGAGTGAATTACCTGGGGATATAATGGAGTGTTGTTCCGTAATCATTTTATAGCTATTGAAATGTATCTATTGAATAACTCGAGATATGGGTATTACGAAAAATATGGAGAGTTATTCCATTCAGCTCATTGTAACATGTGCCAATTTTAATACTTAAGTGTTCATATTTTTTAATAATAACACATATAATTATTCAATATTATTTAAAGTGAACTTCTACAAAGCAACCAGAATTGTATGAGATGGTGCTTTTTCGCAAAAGAGTATTTTTTGCATCCATCGCCGTGATGAATAATAGTGCTGATACAAATCGTAGAATAAATTAATATGCAATTACGTATGTGGGTTTTAATTTTCCCGTTACCTCACCCCCCCCCTCGAATTTGTTCAGCTTCGCGACCGGAAGTTGATATTTTTATTTTCGCAAAGACAAAGTTTGACTTGTAATGAGTTTCTTTTTAATTAAATCATAAAAACATGGTCGAAATGTAAACTCAATATGATTACGAACAATTTGGTAAACGTGACAATCGTATATTTTTTTAATTAAAATTCGGATACTGCTTTATTCTTTTTAACTCAATTACATTCGACAATAAAATTTCATCAAGGAATCGTGAGTTTATTTAAATATATTTGCTATATAACATTTACACATAAATCTATACCCGCGTATAATATATAAGCTAATATATTTCTCACCACAGAGCCAGTATACCCTGGGAAGGAAAACCCTAATCTGTTGACAATAATTGGTCTAGTCTCGATACTTTCGCTCCTCTTCCTTCTTTCTAGAGGACAACTCTCTGATGAGGTCTTTCCCATGATGAAAGGATTGCTATTGCGCGACAGGTCTAATAATCACTTGCGACCGGCTACTTGAGACTCGTTTTGGGCAGATATGCATATGTATGCCTGTGTATATCTATATAGGAGTGTGTGGTCGCCTGATACTCTTCACTCGTGACTCAAGTTATATGCAGATAACGCCTTAGAGAAGAGAACAAACGAATACTGAGACAAACCCCTTCCTACTTGCCTGGACACAGTCGAGAGGGTAAAATCCGATACCAACATGGTAGAAGATGTACGTCCAATGCCAGCAATGGCCAAGAGAGGGAAACTCTTTACAAAAAAACCGCATACCAAGACGGCCTGGTTCCCGCGGAATGGACACGAAAAGGGGAGCCTCCTACGCCACAGGGAGACTCCAGGGTTCCTTTGGTCCCTCGACTCACCATAAGGGAGCTCATCCATGCCCTCAGCGAGTGAGAGCTTTGTGACTGGCAAATGATGATGATGATGATAATATACAATATTACAATTGATCCGTCAAAATTGAAAACGTTACCTAATCATCTGCAGACAGCGCATCTCAAACGGTAGGTAAATATAAATAAACCAAGTTATGACCGCTAATATTTAAATTTTTCCAATAAAGTGAGGTAACATATAAAAAAAATCCGCATAAAACCCCCCGAAACCTTCTGAAATTTTATCCTGGACCAATTTCGTAAAGGGCACGCCTTTTAGCAACAGCGGACCCCCGATGTTTATGCTTTATTTACAGGAAACATATTTAAATTTATAATCTACACACGGCCCTCGGTACACATTCTTTGTACTTTGGCCTGCTTGTGTGCGGTCGTTAGTGTGTATGCAAATTTAATGCAAAAAGGTTGACATATGTGGCATCGCACACCAATATTTAATTTATAGAAACGAACCGTGGAAAGTTGACAAAAAAAAAACAAATCAATTCGTAGCCCTTTTTTATATTCACCAACAACAGTATATATATTTATATATTAGATTAATTTTGGCGCTCAAAATAAAATCGCGAAAGCCGAATACTTAAACCCCGAATAGTCCCAAAATGACCTTAGTGGACGAGGAAAATACTAAGACGCCCAAATGTGCTTTAGATCAACAACTATTATTTCCTAAAATACATCAACTAAAATACATCGCCTGGGAATAATTTACCGAACGGAGAGAAAATACTTAGGATATATGCAGGGCTGATTCTAACAAATAATTGCAATGACAATAACGATAGTGTAAGTAAATTAATAACCATTTTATATAATTAATTAATAAACGATAGTAGCTAAACCGCTTGCAGATATATTTTAGAGAAATTCTGGTATTTACAATTAGCTTCCCTGGCATGGTTAGATACACCCGTTGTATCGAGTAACCTCATGGTCGAGTACACTCGTTAATTAATCAATTTGTGGTCTTAGAACTCAGCTACATTGCTATTGCATGATATACATTCGCTTGGTTTAAAATCATAATTATAATCAAGGTATCAAGTTACAATCTTACTTAAATATTTTTTTTCTACTATTTTGTGTTAACACGTTTGCAAGTTTGAACGCAATACCCCGTAGGCAATGGCCTGCGGGGTATTGCGTTCAAACTTGCGCTGGGGCGGGGCGCATTCGCCGAAATATGATGAAACGTCGTCTTATCATAACTTTTTTATTAATCAAAATATTGGGCCGAAAATTAAATAACTTGAACTTCAACGTTTACTGGATGGTTAATTCAAAAAATAATATATATTTTTAACAGGGGTCACTAAACATTTGAAAACACTCCGTAATAATTTTTTTATAAAACATGGTTTGAACATGGTCTTTTGAATGTTGAATTTTGAATATTTATATATAACATATAGGCTTGTGTGTAAAATGGCAAGGTTAGCCGTTGAGTCACTGGATAGGCCATAATTTTTAATATCCACAACAGCTGTTATTATAGCTCCCAATGTTGAGGAACGTCATAAATTGGGGCTGAATAATTCTTGATATCATACCAGTAAGAATTTATTCATCAAACATAAAGATTCTACCAATGAGAAAATATTTAAATAAAACAATACATGAGTAATTAATAAATTCCTTAATGGAAACATCAACAAATCAATCAATTCTTAAATAAATCAAGCACTCTTCTTGTAAAACAGCCGCCAAAATATCTCGAATAAAATGGTATTATATGCACTTGGCTGCATCGGTTTGGAATTCTCCTCGAGGTCTGAAAGTATTTAACCAAAAAAATATTTAAAAAAGACTAACCGTTGTAAAAATTGCAGCGTAGTGTCGGCTAGCGTGTGTTATGAGCGCCCCGGACATACAAAAATACGCTTTTGACGCGGAATCCACGTCCCCCGTAGGCAATGTGTTAATATTGCGATAATTAAAACGTTCATACAAATAAAGTCAATTTTTAATAATTAAGAGCAGGGTCATTGTTACATCAACATTATGTTATGACTGAGTAAATAAACGTGAATGACCTAAGATAGTAAACGAGCAGGTTAAACTTCCGGAAAAATACATGAATTCTATGTGATGCTGGCCAGGTGGGGAATGCAAGTTTTATAATCTACCAACCCCACAATTTATGCAGGTTTTTCACTTAAATTCACCCTTTTACTTTTCAAATTAACCCCTTTTGCAAATGGGCCAGTGAAGCTCTGGAATATACCGTAAATGCATCATCTATTGTCAAATAAATTCTGAAATCGACATTCAAAATATAATAATGTTGTTCGATTTAAAGATTAAATTTGAAAAATTATTTGCGATTGCGTTCGCAATACAAGACCATTGAGTTCAAACAGCATCTGTTGCCGTTCTTGTGGACTAATTACCATAACAGTAATTCTTTCCAATAAATGTCAACGTTTTAACAGCTACTGGATAATTCGTATGTAATAAAATTGAATCCGTTCAGATTCGCACGGCCTTACTCCAATACTCCCGAAACGATGGCAGGGGTTGGTCCCCCCCACGCCCGCCGTGCCTCTGACCCTCACTTCGCAAACAGTGCGACTTTTGGAGGTCAATATCCTCCGAATCCTCAGTCGGTCTTTGTTTCCCAGAGAGCCGTCTCGACCTACGGAACTTCTTGTTTCCATTAGCTGCAGATAACGACTTGAATAATTTCAGTCCTTCCGGAATTATTTTTTTTATCAAATAATTAATTAACAATTAATTTTAGCCTTAATTTTTGATACTGTAATCGAACACTACTACTATCATTCTATCCAATCACTTATAATAAATAATTTCGAGCCGTATAATATCATCACTAATTATGGAAAAATTGTTAACATGATCATAGTTTAACAAACTCTAATTAAAGGATACAATGTTCCCTCTGTTAATTAAAACAAATGATATTTTCAGAAATGAAAATGTGAACGCTAACAATGTTAAATCATTACAGCAGTCATTTATTTTTTATAATATGGTATTAAATTATTGTATTATAAATTAATAAATGATGGAAATTAACTTTCAGTTCTCCATAGAATAATGTAATATCATCCCTACAGATGATTGTAAATTAAATTATTTGAAAAATATTCCTAATTCATATTTCTCACATGTATTCATTGCCCTCATTTTAAAAGCTCACACAAATTGTTTCCCTAACTTTTTACATAAATATTAAATTATTTGCTAACACAATTCACAAGTTCACAATTCATTTTTCATTATGGAAAGTGCATTTTATTGAAATATAAACTTTATATGAATATTATTTTTACAAAAGTTTAATACGAGTACGTATACCAATATTGTTCTACATTGCAAAACACAATCGGAACATACTATTTTGCACAATATTGCATGGTAATTTTATGCTATAACAAAACGGATTAGATGTGAAAATAATCGATGAAAATGTTATGAAAGAGGAGGTAAAGAAGATAGTATTATATGGGAAGGAAGAGAGATTCTAATTTCTTTTCCCGCCAACTCAAACGTTGCAAATGAGACTGTCATTGCGAGAGACGTTGAAGATGATTAAGAGGACGCGGAAAATAATAAATATTACCTTAAAAAGCATAATTTATTAAAAAGAGATCCAAAGAAAATTCTATAAAAAAATATGCAACTGCATAAATACACATTTGGTCCGTTTATCTAAATTGATACAGCTCACCAGTCAATTGTCTGAACGGTGCATTAAATACAAATGCATCATGCATTTAAGCCATAATGAAAAAAGCTCTGGCTTAATAAATTTTCTACAATTATACTCTCAGATGGGTTGTTTCTTCCATTCCCCAACCCTCTTTCATTTTATTTCCGGATCATTAATTATTTATATAAGAAAATACTTCGTCATTTGGATAATATATTTGAAAAATAAACTAAATCGAATATAATAAAATTCCATTTGATACAGTAGCGTGCAAAAATTGAATATTTACCGCAGGGTTCACCGTTCACTGGATTCGATTTTAATAAATCATTTTCGGCCGGTTCCAGATTCCCGACCAATTGAAACACACGGACACACAGACACACAATTCCCGGTTTTAAAATCAATTATTCACCGGTCTAATGTGAAATAGCGGGGTATTGCCTCTTTTAGTGCCAGCCCTGTGTCTAAAAAGATATTTACCTCCCGCGCACAGTTTCCTGGGCAGCTGCTGAAACCGCTTTTGTATTCGGTCTGAAAGGGCACTTGCAGACGTCGACCAAAAAAGGTTGGAGATTTTGTGGTGCGATATTTTTACCAAAGAATTTTTTTTAATATATTAAGGTTAAGCGAAAAGTTGATTTATATCAATTAAATAATTGAGATTGTTTCAGAGAATGTAAATGATTCTACCTTAGTCCTTAGCAATAACAATAATAAAGGAGACGTACTTCCAGTAACTAAAATCTCAATTCTAGAGGGTTTTTGATTAGCCAATCAATTTTTAAGTATTTCTAATAAATGACGACAATATTAAAGTACGCAATTCCAACTAATTATAACTATATTCAAAACAAAACACAAGATTTTAAATTAATTCAAGATGTCTTCGAAAATGTCTCTCCACTAAATATTTTCAACGGTTAAAATATTTTACTTTTTTGAGCCATTCACCCATCTAAAGTTTAGATAAAGTATAATAATTAAGATTTTCTATCCGAGTACTTAACTTGTTGTCGCGGTTAACTAATATGTATTGTACAAACTGATTGTATGTTACCTACAAGCCATGGGACTGATTGACATATAAACTATATAATTATAGTATTTACGAGAATTTTTGACTAGTATCATCAACAATCTAACTCAAGTGCGTTCGGACTAAATAGACTTAAAATAAATCTTATTAACGACAATATAATCAGATATTATTAGTTATTACATCCTCTATAGATATCGGTATTTGCATCGATGAATATACAAATATTTGCAATACATACCTTAAAATGAAATTCATGTTTTGATCTTGTCACCCCCATGAACTATTTTCACACACTAATGTATACATATTGTCTAATTTACTATAAACAACTGCAACGATTTATGTATATACCAACAAGTAATAGTTATAAAGATTAAAAAAATTGACGGTTAATTTCACTAATGGAAGAACTATTTAGAGTATTGTGGATTATTTGGCACAGATGAGATCACTGCATGTGTCGATGCGAAACGCAATGCGAATTAGGGTCACCGGTTCACGGTGACACCGCCACTGTCAGTTTCGGTGCGCAACTCGCCGCTGTCAACACAGCCTAGAAACGGCTCGCATCGCGTAAATAAATAGGAAGCCGTGTCGGCCGACGCCGGCGGCAGGTGGTTCCGTCGACGGGCGTCGCGGGCGTCGCGGCGCCCGGGTGCGACGTAGCAGCAACATAACCTAAAAGGGCGCCGCGAGTCCGTAGAGCTCCGCGCCGGGCTCTACGGTTCTAAGGTACGGCGCGGCACGTACCATTTTCCGAGTTCCATGTGTCTGTGCCATAGAAACATACACACATTCATACATACAAACACGCGCACAATCGTTAGTGTGATTGTGCGCATGGTCGACAATACAGGCGCAATTCCATCGACGGTGTGAACGGCAACGAACTGCGCGGAACCGTTTCGTTAGCAGTGTTAGTGCAAAGAGAGTGGGGGAGGGTATGTACCGGAAGGCCGTAGTGGGGGGCGACGATAGGATGGGGGTGATGGAGCCTTACGGTATAATGTGACATTGAACGCTGTGTCTAAAAATTCCGGCCAAAAAAATCCAAAACTATCACATACCATCATCAACAATATATGTCTTAATATAATATTAAAATGAACGCGACGATTAATACAACGATAAACATCGTTAATGTTAAAGTTATAATACTATTACAATAATAAACTACCACAGTGCAATTTCAATGAGATTTTTCCTAGAATCGGGCACGTATACAAATCGTGCGAAACACACACACACGCTCAGAGCTTTCAGCTGCATCCTAAGAGACCGCGTGACGTCACAGATCGATAGAAAGAGCCTTTGGAAAATTTCACGCGGAGCACTCGACTATACGGTCTTCCTGCTCACGCAGACGCCCAGGATCACACGAACACATGCAGCATCCTATAAGCGATTTTCAAATATTTCCCAATTTTCCGCAAGTCTTTGTTGCCTGCGCTACTGATATCCAAATGGCTTATAACATAAACTCGTCCGAATATCTGAGTCGTTTTATTACTCCGATTTTAATTTCATATTATCTGATATTTCGCGTAAAATATTTCGATCAACAGATAGTTGGGGCTGGGGTAGAATAGGAAAATTAACGTTTCCCGAGGGCGCAATAAAAGTTTTCGCGGGCGATGTATTTGAATATTCTGCGGTGCGCGTGCCGCGTGCGAGTGTGCGTACATGTCCGCACACATGTACATATATCTCTTCAATATCTAGGGACCAAACTCTATTGGCCTTGTATAGAGAAACGTGCCGGGTATGTTTAGCTGGAGAGACCTAAATATATACCTATAGGCATATAGATCCTACATACACCCACATATAATAAATAAACTGTACGGTCCACCTACCTTTCGATGAAATCTTCAACTCGCAACGCGTCGTGGATCTTCAAAATCTTCCTCCTTCGATACATATTACATATTTGCAAAAAAAAAATACTTACTTCGCTGGACGTCAGGTAGCACAGCCTGGAATCAGTACTCTCGATCGAAGCCTGTTGAACCATGCCGTATCTTGTCGACTCTCTATCGCTGAGATATTCGGATCTTAGGCTGTCTTGACGATCAAACATACCACTAAAGAAAAATAATATATTGTAGATTGCATGCTTATAGTATTACGTATTCATATTCAAGCACCTACCGTTGTTCAAACGAATCGGCTCTATTGCTTTTGTATCCAGAATCATTGAGACTACCTTCGTGACGCAGACTAGGTAGCGAGTCCCATGGTGAACGGCGGGGTTGACCACCGGGACCTGCCCCGGGTTGTCCTTGTCCCGCCATTCCTCCTCTATCGCCTAAAAATACATTTTAAAATGTTAGTAAACTTCCAATTCAGTCAATAAATTATTTAAAGTGTCCTCTTTACCAGAAGAACTTGTGCGCCAACCATCAGAATGTCGGAACCATTGACTGCGAGCAGATTCACCAATGCATGACGCGCAACGGGAGTTGGATACAAAGCTAAATCCAAAAATAATTAACCAAATTTATAACATCTCCAATAAATAATACCTAATAATTTACACCAATTTATAGAGTGTGTTGCAATAGAGTATTTTTAACTCGCCTCAATTATTATCAAATGGTAAATTTAGCTATAATTTATTTGAAATAAAACTATGAGCTTTATTAAAAACTCAAGTCTTAAAATTGCTTAGACTATTTTCATGAAACATCGGACAAAATTCGGACTCGCATTGCGTTAAGTATAAAAAATGATTTAAGGTTTTAACAAAAGCCTAAAAGCAATAGTAAAGAATAAAAAAAAGTAGAAAAAAAGTATATAAGTGAACAAGTATCGCCATTAGTTGCTTTGTTATATGATATTATAAAATCTCATATAAGAGATCAACGAAATGTATGGCGGAAGAAAAAGCACACGCGAACGAGCTCGATGGTAGTGAGGTGGCGCCTATAAGGGCTACTCGCACAGTACAGGAGAGTTATATACTTAAAGAAGTGCTTAGCCTAGTAAATTGACGATCTTTTCTCAATAGTTACATACCCCAGGCAACCCTGAATCCATGCGCTGGGTTATAATCATTTATATTTATATTTAAGTGGCCTAATAACCTTGAGGCGGGTCTTTGCCACCTGGAGGACGGACACCTCCATCTCACCATGATCTCATGACTGTGACGGACGTTCTCCAGGTTATCTTGGCTCTTCGAATACGGGTCAGGTCGCCAGCCACAAGCCGGAGAGCCGAACTGTCACGTGTGGATTGTAACAATTATAATCAGCGGAGGTTAGAGCCAATTCGTATTTAATTTACGGTCTGATCGGGTGCTACGGGCACCTCCGATAGCACAAACGTGCCTAAATTGGCCTGGATAGCGGCCTGGCTCCTCATAGCTCCGTAAAATCTACGAAACCATGATTGTGCCCAACCTCTATCTCCGCCACGTCTGATTCCGACACGCGACAATACTCGACTCTAAGCTCGGGTAAAATCCAAATTCCCTCATGTAGAGATATCTTAAGAATTTCTTTTGGATTTTCTCTAGCCTGAGAATATTCGAAGCGTCATATGGCGCACAGATAAAAGGTCCTGAATCCAGTAAACTCCGAACAAAAATATTGTACATCACTCTTATAACTGAAGTTCTATGTATGTAATGAAAATTTCTCAAGACAAAGGCCAACATTCTTAAGGCTCTATTACATACTTCGTATAAATTTGAAATGAACCTAAATTTGGAGTCGAACAGAATTCCCAGATCTTTAATTAACCATTGCCTGGGAAAAGTTACGGTTCCAAGCGTATAATCAAAGGTGCACAATTCTTTATATTTCCTGACATTTCCCAACACTAAACGGGAGACCATCATCAGTAGATGCCCATTCAAGCAAAGAATTAATGTTCAACTGCAGGAAAATGGCATCTCGCTACTGATCACAGATAGTATTCGCATAGGTGACATTCCAAAGGATTACGTGGATATCACTCCACCGTCATATGCCGAGTAAATCACGCGGGTTATTCTCAAAAACGGGAATCATGTACGTTTGGTAAATGTTTAGAATTTCATCCATTTTCTTTATATCTCAGATATCAGACAAGAGGCGAAGTATAATCATAATTAAAATATGATGAAAATATCAATAATGGAACAACGACCATCGCTAAAATTTAATTGTTTCACTACATATTAGATGGACCCAAATGTTTAGTTTTTTTCAGTCCTTTGACTAAGAAAGACGTGTTTGAATATTTTGTGTATCGTGAGAAGACTGCAATCGTCGTTTTGCCCAGAATTTTTTTTTTACGTGTCCCCTTAATAATGACCAAGACGTGTCCTTCGGAAGAACATTTGTGTAGCTGTACGCTGTTTCAGTTTCACGCAAAAAAAACGCAACGGAGGCAACAAAAAATATTTGCGATGTTTATGGAGACGCATTAAACATCAGAAAAGATGGTTCAAAAAGTTTAAATCAGGCAATATAGATTTGAAAAATGAGCCCAAAAGTGGACGTCCCCGTTATGAATAGTGGATGAAGCAGCCCTAAAAGAAGAGGTTAAAAATGACACTTAATATCAAAAATTGTTGAGCCATGTCGATACTTTATGGTCGTCAACGCAAAGATACCTGAAAAAATGGAAATGATTCAGAAATAAGGCGTTTGGGTCCCCCATGTGTTGACTGAGAAAAACAAAACATGAGGCGCGGTATCTACAAGTTACTGAAGGAGAAATAAGGATCGCAATCACAATTTAATCACCGGAGACGAGAAATGGGTACTCTATTCAAACATAAGAAAAAGATAGCAATGATTACAGCGAGGACAAAATGCAAGTTCGACCCCGAGAGCTGGATTACATCCGAAAAAAGTTTTACTTTGTGTAAGGTGGGACGCGAAAGGAATTGTTCATTATGAAATAATGAAACAAGGCCAAACGGTGACATCGCAAGTGTACTGTGACCAATTAGAACGTTTACGTATAATGTGATGAATGTGAATGAAAAAAGGGCGGCTCTAGTGAGTAGAAACGAAAACATTATCCTCTTGCAAGACAACGCACGACCACATGTAGCCGATTAGACTCGATAAAAAATTGATGCATTAGGCCTAGCTCCATCTGATTATTACCTCTTTCGCTCATTATTCACAAGATTTTTTTTTTAAATCAGAAGATGAAATAATATCAGCCCTTTCAGACTTTTTCGATTCTAAACCTGCAGAGTTTTATAAGAAAGCCATTTTTGATACAGGTTTTACACTTCAAATTGGACGTTTTACAAATCAAATTGCACGTTTTACAAATCAAATTAGACGTTTTACAAATCAAATTGGACGTTTTCAAATCAAATTAAATACCTCATTGTATTTTATAAAAAAGTTGTACATTCATAATACATATACATATTATGTACATTTTTAAATAAATAAAAGATATTTAGATAACAATTATTTTATAAATATTCTTTTGCAGCGGCTGCTGGTAATTTCATATACATGTTCATGAAATATTTATAGCAATTTAAAGAAGTGACAGTTTCAACAGACTCATTTATCATGTTTTCTAAATTTTGACAGTTTGATGGATCCGCCAACAAATTCCTTGCAGAAAATTTAATTTTTGAAATAACCTCTTCAATAGGATTCATTATTGGTGGTTATGGTGGCAAAAAAATGAGTGTGTGCCCGGACTGTTCAACAATATCACGCACTTCTTGAGTACAGTGGATGCTTGCATTATCTAAGATCAACCATACAGCATTTCAATTCATTGCAGCTAGTTTTACAAATAATCTTTGGAGAAATGCTGTGAAATTATTTCATGCCATACAATTCTAACGGTTTATATTATGAATGAAAACAACTTTTTTTATAAAATACAATGAGGTATCTAATTTGATTTGTAAAACGTCCAATTCTTATAAACTCGTCAATTTGATTGCAAACAAATCAATTTGATAAAAAACATCAGATAATAAACTGTAATAGATGACAAAGAAGTTCATAGAAATTAATGGTATTTATTTTTTTATAATTTAAGTTTAATAAATGATTAGAAATATGAGTTTGAGTTTCATTAAAAAAATACGACATTGCAATTGGGCCCTTCTAATATATAGATATGTATACAATTTAGTTTTTCTTTAATATTTAACATGCACATAATATTGAATATTGTTTATACTAATAAATCGTAACAAACCTAGAGTTGTGATCACTCATATATCCTTGATCACGATCTCTTATTCTTTCCCTAAAATAATAATACAAAAATTAAAGAAAATCAAAGATATTAATATAATGAATACAAATATAGTGTAAAATTATATTTTTATGGACCTTGTATTATGATCACTGAGATAGCCACGTTCACGGTCCCTTTCTCGATCTCTCATTAATTCGTTTCGATCGCTATAAAATAATTCAAAATAAATATTTTTTACATTATATACATATGGAATGTAGAATGTAAAAATCAAAAATCATGCCTGTAATAACCATCGCGTTCAGATCGTTCTCTTCCTACAGTCGGGGGTGGTCTTTCTACGCTAAGACGATGTGGAAGAGGAAGAGTAGAAGACTTGGGTCCACCCTGTTGCTGAATAGGACCTAAAAACAACAAATAAAGCTATAATAAAGACTTCAATATAATATTAATTATGATAATGTGAGTAGATATATACGTCTTCTTGGCGGGTATGGACTACGTTGATTAGATCCCGGTAAGCTCTCTGCAAATTCTAAAACAAAAAGAGATAAAAAAACGCATAAATGCATTGGATCAATTGGTTAATAGTTGGATATTCCACTAAAAGTTACCTAAATTTTCCATACTTTGTGACAGCAAAGCTTCAAACGTGTGCAAGCTGTAGCTCTCGGCATCCATTCCTTTAGCTAGGGTATTTCGTAAATGCATTTCGTATTCTAGAAGCAAGCGAGAAGTTGGAGAACCCGGAGTAGGAGTGGCATTAGACTGTTGAGATTGCTGAAATTAATAAAGTAAAACATTAGATAGTACACACGTAATTTAACAAAATGTTATCCCATAGATTAACAATACTGTTACTTATTTCTTAATATTACACTACTACACTATTCGTTTTAGTTAGTTAGACTCTATCTCTTTATTCTATTATTTTGGGATAATTCTTAATCAACCAGATCACAATCTCACCCTTACTCTAACTTTATATAAAACAATCGTTAAACAATATGGTTATTTTATTAAAAATAACAACATTAAATAATAAAACCCTCTTTTCCAACACATACTTAATACACATCCAACACATACATACAGAATTAACTGTCAACACTACAACTAATTACATACATGCATGAACATAATTAGAGATATTTTTCTTAACTTTAAAAACCTAATTGTAATAAATATCTTTATTCTCGGTGTAAAATTTTACCATTTAAATATAAAGAATAATAACTGATATCATTTACTGCACATTAATAAATACATAACTAATTATTCTATAGTCGATATTTGTCGAACGGTTGTAGCAATGCAAGTAATAATATTAAAAAAATAAATGTTCTGTAACGTGGGAGCTTCTCAGGATTCGAAATGGATATAACGGAGGACGCAACGAGACACAAATTCATAGCGACACAGCATCTTTTTATACATCGGAAACAATAAGCGGACGAATTAGCCTAGCCGACCCGAGGATTACAGTAGTGTACTTATTTAAACGATTATAACATCGAAGAGGAGGATAAACACAATATAAATGATAGCAGCGCACTAACTATCCGGGAAGACTATCGCCTTCTTACATGGTTGACCGTTTCTAGCTGACCTCAAAACTCTGAGGCATTTATATATAAACTACAGTAGAGGTTCCCAATCTTTTTCGGTTTATGGCTCCCTTAAATACATCAGATTTTTCCGCGGCTCCCTTAATAGATCAGATTTTTTTTTAAATGTTTGATCTTCTTGAGAAAAGCAAGCGCAAGAAGATGGCGCAAAAATTTAGAGAATTGGGAATTCCAAGAAATTTGCCGAATTGTTTAATTGCATATTTCGCGGCGCCCTTATGAGGACCTACAGGCTTCGTCAGGGAATCAATGCTTGCCCTGTCTTGATCCATGACACGTGTTGGTTAGGTCACTGTGCCCGATAGATATCAATCTATGGGGCCTTGCTCCTGTTGGATGAAGCAGTACCTAATTTCGATGCGTAGTATAGCAAACACTTTGAGAAAACAATTTTCCAATTTACCGGTAATTACCGGTAATTATTTTATCGCGAATTAAGGACAGATACAGGCACATTATCACGGAAGTTTATTGTAGATATGCATGCGGAATATGGTGTTTTGTTATTGTTTAACACGGATTTTTAAATAAGCTTACTTTGCATCAATAAATTGCAAAACTCGGTGGAATTCCTTCCTGAAAATGCTTGAACGATTTTATGAAATTAAAAATGCGATCTTAAAAAGTTTGATTGATATAAAATCGGCGATAAATATCGATATATGAATTTGATAAGATCGCTGTAGCTGATCGAAAAAGTAACAATAAGAAGCTCTATGTCGTGGTATAAATCTATATACAGCCGACATAACATTGTAATGTATGCTTAATGAACTGTCAAAATACAGTTCTTTTTTAGCTAAGGAACTTAAAGAAGAGCCAATAATTCAAATAAAGGAAAGAAAGTCGATATATTTCGATGTGGTTAAAATTATCTTAATGATCCTGATACCATAAATGATTTTGACGAATATGGAATATTCAATATAACGAATAAAACAATAAGAATGGCGAAAATCATAGATATAACTAAGCATGGATTTTCAAGGTATGAGAATTATAAAATTTCTGAACGAAATGACAGAGAAGAAAATGAGATAGAAATAGTCAAAAAATTAACACTTGAAAAAAAGCTTAAATTAGCAATAAATAATAAAAATATAAAAATAAAGTGACATTGGGAGAAATTATTTACCGTTTACCGGTTATTGCAATTTGACGGTATCCCTGGGTATAAAAACCTAATCTGTTGAACAAAAATTGGTCTAGTCTCGATACTTTCGCTCCTCTTCCTTCTTTCTAGGGGACCCCTCTCTCAGGAGGTCTTTCCCATGATGAAAGGATTGCTATTGCGCGACAGAGCTAATAATCACTTGCGATTTGTTACTTCAGACTCGTTTTATGCAGATAACGCCTAGAGAAGAGGAAAACGAATACCGAGGCAAACCTCCTCCTACTTGCCCGGACACAGTCAAGAGGGTAAAATCGTATCGGATTTTACCATTAGGGTAAAAAATGTACGTCCAATGCCAGCAATGGCCAAGAGAGGGAAATTTTTTTACAAAAAACCGAATACCTAATTAATAATACCTAACATTAATTCTGCTAGGCAACGTAGAGTTGCCAATGGTATAAATACGTACAGTTTGAGTATTGAAAATATTCTCATTTACACATTTGATGTTTTGTGACCACAATTAACTTTAATAATAGTCCGACCTCAACCCAATATTTATTTAAATGCAATATATTGTATCCGGTGGTATTATTGCGATGTTTTATTATTACTGGTATTGCTAACCAAACATTGTTTTTATTTTTACTTAGGTATTACCAAAATATTAACCTGATGATGATGACCACGTCGTTGAAAGTGCGGAGGTTGGTCCTGATCGGAATTGCCATTGGAAGAACTCGGCGTAGTAGCATAGCATTGGTTGTCGAACATGACATTATCAGAAGGTGGAGACAGATCTCGTTCCAACTCTAAGTATAGACCTCTGCCGGGATAACCCCCAGCACCAGAACCTCCAGTTCCACTAACACCACTAGCATTGCTGCTGACTGATTGCTGACGACCAATTTCATGAGAAGATCTAAAAAATGTAATCCAAATTGTACATAAAACCCGTAATAAAAAATATTGTTATATAACATTATTGACGTACCTGGATCCTAGAAATCTGCCAGATTGAGAATTTTGACGGCTAGTATTGTTATTTGTGGGTTGATGGTGTGCCCCATATGGACCATATTGACCGTAACGCCTACGTCCAACTTCTGGGGATGTCACTGGACTCTCGGTAGATGGCATTGGTTTCAACATACGTTTCAGCGTTCCAGAATCCAACGAAATACCATTTTGAGTGCCTGTAACAGTTAATTCCAGATAAAACTCTTTAATTTAATTGTTTTAAATTAATAATATTTCTAAATTACGGGGTAAATGCTATCAAACATTAAATTAAATTAACGATAACTCACCAACATTCATGTCTTCGGTGCTTTTAGATTTATTTCGACGTGCAGCACTAGTATTATTATTCATCAAATTATGATGATGAGCCCTCAGTTCTGCTTCTCTAACCTAAAACAGAAAAAATACACAAATTAGACAATATGCTACGAATGCACAATTCCATTACCGATGACATAAAACGTGAGTGGACTAATAGGATCAACGATTACGAGTCACGCAAAGCATGATTAAATTCAATTAAATTACCATGTCCATATCTCCGTAGTCTATGCTCTTGGCCGATGTCAGCACGTGGTGCATGTGATCCTTAGAGGATCTGGTCGTGGTACCCGAGGATTTGGTAGTTGATGACGTCAAAGTCCCTCCGGCCTGGACACCTTCAGACTTTAATTCTTGACCTCCCAATTGTGTCGCTGCTCCCTGAGTACACTGCGCTTCGTCGCTTGAGCTGATCTATAATAAAAAATGTATATTTAATTATTAGTTAAAAACCCACATAGTAATTTTATCTACTCATATTATTAATTAAATTTCTATAATTTGCTTTTAAAATTATTATTTTAAATAAATTTTATAGCGTAATCCCAGCTAAATAAGTAGTTGTTAACTCCAAAAATTATATATACTTGTATTATAGACATATTAGATGTAATATTCTCATTTTTAATTGAAATTATCAAGAACTTTGCGAAAAAAATACATAATAAAACTGATGTGATTCGGATTTTTTTCCTATGTATATTATGAAACTTCTTTTATTCATAAATAATACTTATGGTGTGTACAATGGACCGTTTTTAATCAATGAATTATGCAATAGTTATTATATTAAAATTACATTATGATTAAATCTTACATTATTTTGTGTACCAACAGACGCAGTTACTGTTTTCGGAGCTGTCGGTGTATTTCCAGTCATAGTAGAAGTTTCCTGAGACTTGGTAATTCTGACGCTTTGAGTACCTTGTCCGGAAATATCACCCGGTCTCGACGTGCCTGAAACAAAAATAACTTAAATAGTATAAAATTCCACAGCATAAAATAAAACTAAATATCTAACCTTTAGGTGGTGGAGGATGTCCAGCTGCTGGAGCAGATCCAAGCGTAGCTCCGCTGACATTGTCATAGAGAGAAGTGCTAGAAGTCGCAGCCGCAACTTTATCACTGGGCGCAGTACCGGCTGTGGAGCTACGTGCATCGGTTTCTGTAGCTCTGGTTGTAGCTCGAGGCAGTGTAGACGATCCTGAAATATAAAAAAAATATTCTTGATTGATCTTGACTAGGTTAAGAACAATCAGATCAAATTATATCGTTCTATTTAAGCCGGGCATATATAGATTGTGCCTCAAAACAAATAAATAAAATAGAGAATAGATATATCAAGCTATCGATGGCTATCACGTGATTATTATCTATATGATTTATGAAATGAATACCAAGAGGATCATAAATCATATAGAAAATAATTGTTTTATGACTGAATGTGTGTCGCACAAAAATATTTGATTATATTGCAATATACACAAAACATATATGTAAAATATATTACATAGAGGGTTTTTAATCGTATATTCGAGTTCATATATAAATTGTCCCAATGGTAACAAGTATTTCCATTACTTTTAATAATATTATTATAAAATCCCTTTTTGAGTATTTGTTTGTAATCATTTTGTATTTTTTTATTTGAGTTAACTATAACCTTTCTATGAAACTTGGGTTTAGAGTTCTTGAGTAAAGATTATGCACTTAAAATTCATATAATTTATATATGGCTTTAAATACTTCCACGAAATAAATCCCGAAATGGCGTCAACAAATCCAAAAATGAAATAAATTCAAAGGTCTCATAGTTTAAAACCTCATAGTAAAATTCATAGTTTTCCCAGACCTAGTGCAGGTTTTACACTTCAAATTAGACGTTTTACAAATCAAATTGGACGTTTTACAAATCAAATTGGAGGTTTTCAAATCAAATTAGATACCTCATTGTATTTTATAAAAAAGTTGTACATTCATAATACATATACATATTATGTACATTTTCAAATAAATAAAAGATATTTAGATAACAATTATTTTATAAATATTCTTTTGCAGCGGCTGCTGGTAATTTCATATACATGTTCATGAAATATTTATAGCAATTTAAAGAAGTGACTGTTTCAGACTCATTTATCACGTTTTCTAAATTTTGACAGTTTGATGGATCATGTAAATTCTTTGCAGAAAATTTAATTTTTGAAATACCTCAATAGGATTCATCATTGGTGAATATGTTGGCAAAAAAAAAGTGTGTGACCGGACTGTTCAACAATATCACGCACTTCTTGAGTATGGTAGATGCTTGCATTATCTAAGATCAACCATACAGCATTTAAATTCATTTTCATTTCATTTACATTCAAACGTCCAATTTGATTTGTAAAACGTCTAATTTGATTTGTAAAACGTCCAATTTGATTTGTAAAACGTCCAATTTGAAGTGTAAAACCTGTATACACACATTCACTTGTTATAGGACTCGTTCTAGAAGCATTTCAAAGTTTCTTTAATAATACCTTCGATCCAGTGCAATGTTTTTTTTTTGTTTCTGGAGATTTTAGTTTTATCAATAAATGAGAATAATTTTTTTGATATCTTGCAAACTCTTATTAGGTGTGTTCATAAAAATAAATCCGTAAAGCCTGCAAACGTCATCTCGGAATAAATCAAACAACTACCGAATGCTAAACGATAGGGTTCAGCTCTGATTTTAGTAGATTTATCCCACAAGGTGGCAAACATACTATATTCAGAGGAATGAAAACTTATAAAGAATTAATGACAACTTTAAATAAAAAATATTATACTGGTGTGTTAAATTTAAAGAGGTTATAATTATTAAATGAATGTCTTTCTTAAAAAATATGTTAATCAATGATCTTTAAAAAATTGTGGCACACGAGTTTAAAAACGTTGATAAATAAAATAAAATGATTATTTGATATATTTATTTTTACCATAACAGTTAAAATTAAATTATTTCCCGCGCAATTATTTAAATTTATAGACATAATTAATATGTATAGCATAACAGTGCTACTCAAACTTTTTCGTTGTGCGGATGAAAGCTGGGTAGTTTTCCTAGATGACAGAGCTCAGCGAATAAATTTGAATGACTGACCGAAAACTGAAAATTTTGAAAAGTAATTGAAAGCACATATTGAAGTTGTTATTTTCGAATATTTAAAAATTTTAAAAACATACTAATTTTCAATATTTCTTGACAAAGTTTATTAAGGCTATAATAAAATGAATGATTAGTGCACTCCTCATTTAAATTAATACGTATAGTATTTTAAAATATTTTGGAAACATATTTAATTTCATTTTAATTAAATATAGAAAGAAAAACAAAATTCAACTTCTTCATTTGTATTGCTTTTTTTCTTTCTTCTTTTTTTATTATCTAATTCCGACATTACAAATATCCCTCTAAATGTCAAGGTGCCTCGATTGTTGGAAATTAATATTGTCTTTAATTTATAAAAATAGATGGCATCTTCTAAATCCTACGCCGTTAGAGAACTAAGCTGTCGAATCTCAATATGATATGGAAAATCTTTGAACTCAAATTTAATATCTTAAAGAAAACTACTGAACTGTTTATGTTTTGAGCCATTCAAACTTGGCTCTACATCAGTTGTTACGCTTTTAATTCCATAATAATAGCAAATGAAATATTTAAATGTTTAACTTTATGAAATTATATAAAAGCTCTTGTTGTACGTCACCAAAGTTTTCGAACAAAAGCTTATCTGGGGTATTTTGAATGAAATATCGAATGTTGACTGCATAATTATCAAATATTTCCTATTTTGTAGTAATAAGTGTTGACGAGTCGAATATTTTCAAGATGGTCATATGGTTAGAGGGGTGGCATATTTTAGACAAAATATCTGTTTCTGGAAAAAATCAGTGAAAACTTCACCACCTCCTAATTGGATTAAAATAGCTTGATAATTATTTGTATTAAAATAAAAAAAATATGAAGCAAAAATCAATGACAGGTCATATGATCGAAATATTTACTTATCAACATTTGAGTAGCACTGGTCTGTAATACCATAATAAACATCTTGTAGGAGATCTTATAAATTGTAAATTATAAAATCTAATAACTGTGCCTATTGGGGACCCCAAGTGTTTTTTTATTTTTCTCGAATAACTCTTTTATATAAATCTTAGATGTCACAAACTTTTTGTATTTGTCTAAAAAAGTCTAAAAAATAAATTATATAAATAATTATTGACCTTAATTTTTCGCAATTGCGAAATAAATAAAAACAACAATATTTGCTTCTGTTGACACGGGACAATATTTTATCTCGCTCGCATCCGGTACGATATAAAACGTACTAGTGACACGTGCCGCCAGAAATCAGTCGGCGACGAGACATCATTGAGTGCACGCATTTACGTGTCATATTGATTAGTTAAAAAATCCAAAATATCGACCAACTTATGAAGCATATCATAAATAACTATTTTTATTCGTAGAGTAATTATTTTTTTTATTAAATGAATTGAAAAAGAATTTATCAATACCTTGACTTGAAATGCTTGGGGTCTCTAATAGACCCCCTTCGGACGACTCGACTGTTTTCGAGCCGTCGTGACGGATATGATATAGTTAGAGATTTGGTGTTAGTCCGATGTAGATATATTTAAATTATTTATTATCGCATCAGAATTAATATATTTTTATCTGATGCAATATTGGAATGATTTATTTATTTACTCACTGTATCTAGGATCTTGAGCTCTCAAACGATTGTATTGTTCAGTCGTCATGCAAGTGCACTGTGGCTCTCTGAAAAGACAGTAAAAAAATATTAATTCCACTCACAATATATGGTCTTCATTGAAATATGGTACTATTACCTAATGGGGCTACTATATGTACATACACTACATACGTCTTAACTAGAAAACATTTTGAACCCGAGAAGGCCCGGTCTAAGGCTTAGACTTTTACGGTTTAAATATTCATAGATCGTTCTTCAGTCTTCTCACATTCATGAATATTTCAGCGGCTTGTGAATGAAGCCCAGGTGTTCATAGTATTCCAATGGATACTGAATTAATTTGAAATAACATATTTTAAATATTATACCGAATATTAAAATACGTTATGCTATATTCATTTATTTTTTTGGCGAGGATTAGATTTTTTCTAATACTGATTAAAACGGGAACCAGTTCACCGAGACTACTTAGGCTAATGGAACATTAATATACGGGGTTCGGCGGAATAGGCAAAAGTCGGCGGGCAAGGGGGTTGCGGGAAGGGGCACCACTAATGTGGGTCGCGACCCTGGGCGAAAATTTAATAAAAGACTTTGAGATTGCAGTTTGTTGACTGTGAAAGACGAGATTTATTCATTTCGCTCAGGAAATTATCTCGATATTTTTCACTCCATTTCGTGTGGCATTTATAACTCGCTGGCAATATGAAGATGTTATATTCACATGTGATATTTCTTTTTTCGAGGAATTTTTCCCGCACATTTTTTTTTATCTACTCCTTCTCGAGCGATATTATGAGCACATCATCTAGCCGATTATATAAATAAGTTGAGTCAAAGTCTAGGGATTTATTCATTGCCACCGAATCTAATTAGTGATAATGTGACAAACATATGGCATGTATTTCATTCATTCATCCCTGGCATAAAAAGGGACCATTCACTTGATAACAAAGATAAAAATTAAAAAAATACTACTTATTTGACATCATTTAAACTACATTATATTATATCATATTAAATGTAAACAAACAAAAATATTATACAAAAATGTATTACCATATTCGCAATAAAATTGCCATTATCAATAAACAGACACACGAAATGCATCGATGGTAAATCTTAGTTCGTTTGTTTTATAAAAATGAATTACTTGATTTTGATACATATTCATAAATTAGATAAACAAAGATAAATTGATATGTTCATTATATTTACAGTATACTAAATTATTTTCAAGATTACTTCCATCACAATATAATTAATATTTCTTAACCCTTTCAGTGCGGGGCGCATGACGTACATGCACATACAAATCGTGTCCAGGGTGCGGCCGCATGTCGTACATGCGCGAGATTCTTTAAAACTTTAACTTGTCGTTACATGTAAGCTAGTCGAGTTAGAAGTAATGGTGTTTATTTTAAGTCGTACAATAAACAAAGCTATCAATAAATATACAACATACCACAAGAAATTTATAGGAACCATGTAATATGTAAATATGAATAGTAACGATTCAAATCTCCGCAGTAGTATCGATGACGTATCTCGGCTCAGGGGTTGTTAAGGGTGTTCCACGTACATTATTTTGCTTATACACGTGTACGGATGTATTGGTATAAGAAAATTGCATTTCGCATTTTTTATTTTGATTCGCATTCCCATTTTTTTCTCACTTAATCTCTGATTGAGCAATAGTTATTTGGTTTGATTTATTATTACGAAAATAAAGCGAATCGAGTTTATTTTTTTAGTTGAGATAAAAGAACATATCCTAATGAACATGTTTGCATAAATCTCTTATAGGAAAATGGTCTAATACAGCGGTAAACGGTGAATACAAATTTACCTCGCCAAAAAAATAATTTGGTCCAAAACGGCGCCGCACTCAGATGCAGAATTTTGTTTAGACCCGCCGCATTGAAAGGGTTAATGTGGATATTTTTAGTCACTGGATTCACTTATAGTTTGATTTTTTAGACTAAAAAATGCATTAACTACAATATATCTAAGGGTTAAATTAAACTGTGTAATATTCTTCACTCTGAAAATTATGATAATAATCTTTGACTGCTGAGATGTTTTTGGTTAGTACAAAAAACAACAATATATCGACAATAAGGTGATCAGCACATATCACAACCTCATAAATACGCATACAAAGTGAGTAATGTATGATAATTACGTTAATATCGTTCTTACCTAGCTCTATTAGGACTTGCCGGTGTAGAAACTGGCTTCCTCTTGGCCTTGGGCTTCTGCTTTCCGTTTGGTGCATCTTTGAGACTGTAGCTGGAAGAGGCCTTCCTGGCAAACTTGAACTGCGGCGACTGCAATTCGTCACGCTGACGTTTGAATGCAACACCAATCTCTTTACATACAAACAACGGCAAGGGGGTGCAAATATGGGGTATGGGGTGAGATAGGGGCATATTGGAAATGATTGAGGCAGGGGGCATTCGGGGGGCAATTTTGGTGTAATGCATATAACGTGCTGGGCCTGGGGCACATTACAAAATAAACATGAAAAATGCATATTACTTCAATAAAAATATAAAGGGGGTCAACAATTAAATTTACAATCAAATTAAATTAAATTTTACTAAATATAAAACTAGCTTTTATTTAATAAATATGGGATAAAACAAATTGCTCATATTAATATTTTATCTGATTTATTATTGAAAAATGTATTAGTATTTAATTAAGTAAAAAATTAATTGAAACTTACACAGCATTCTCTAAATTGTTTGGCATCGATGGGTGATGTAAAATTCAAGCCCCACGTATCATTGGTCATGGGGTCTTTCCAGTATACGAAACATTCCGATGCCTGGCCGATTCTAGTGCCTGAAAAATAATACAATTAAATTAGAAACGTTTGAATGTTACTGCTTTATTATGTGAAAGATACATCTGTTTCAGCAAAAGGAGAACGCAAATCCTCTACATGCCCCTTGGTTGACTTAAAAAAATCGTAAACAATACGAAACGAATCCCACGAATTTATTTCGTAAGGTCTCAATTTTTCCTCCTAGATACCATCTGGCGGCCTTAACTTATTTACCGCCAAAAAAATTATCATACGATAAGCAAAAAAAAAAAAGGAAAGAAAAATGTAAGGCTCCCACTGTCAGGGGTCGGCACGTAGCCCCGTCCGGATCCTCCCTTCGGGCACTCTGTATTGTGATCCTTCCAGGACGATTTTCTGCCACGCATTTGCCAGCTATAATTCAATTAAGGTGACGAAAATTTTATGCGCCCTTCTTTGGTCCACAATTATTTGATATTGTTAGGTTATTTTTGCCGCCACTAAAGGGACTCCGGGTCTCGTAAATATTCTTTACGGCGCCCTTCGCTTCATACACTCACACCAGACTATAATGTTCGGACACGAAAGTTTAACAATTAAGACAGGTGATGATACAACATTCGCATTATGTTAATTAACAGGGTGGTTCAAAAAATGCGTTTTGTTTTGTAATTTTATTAATGAATGAATATTATGTAGCGAATATTAATCTGCTTCGATCTCAAGCGTTTACCAATGTATCATTGCGAGCTTTTTTAAAAGAAATATTAAGTGTACCGGATAGAAACTCATTTTTTTGTCTTATTTGAGAGCTACGAGGTTCGGGCTTGTTCATTTTATTTTATTATTAAGAATAAAATATATGACACAAAAAAGACAGCCGAGGAACAGTACTATAGAAAAAACGATGTTTCATCTACCGTGTTCAGGACAGACCGATCTCAAATGAGACACAAAAAATGGATTTCTTCCCGGTATACCTAATAAATATATATATGATGTTCTTATAAAATTATATGTAACAATTTGCAATCGTCTCAAAATTCAATAAACATTCAAGATACTATTTTCATAATTTTGTCAATATTTTAATATATATTTTATTTATTCTAAATAAATTATTCGATTAAAATAATAGGCTAAACATTTGTTTTAATGAGAAGCACTAGGTGTTCACTATAATAATTGATTTTACAATAGCGTTTCAAAGATGTCCGATCGCGAACTGATATTGGATGACAAAAGCAAAGGGATTGGATGACAAAAAAATGCCGGGTTATCTAAATCTAATCTTCAAGTTTGTTTTATTTAAAAAAATATATTAGCTCTAAAAATTCTAGGCGTGCACCGCAATTTTATAACCTGCCAGGTACCAACGCCCTTTACATGCATTATACCCCTCAGCATCCCCACGGGATCGTGTTCAACTCTCTCCCGCAGGTATGAACTGACAACAATAACAAAGACGTGTCGGAGAAAAAGACGCCGCGGCGCCCGGGGCGTCGTAAATATTTCGGTGTTAGATCTGGACCCTACAGACAACCTGACCTCCGAATCGATATTTGACGATCGCCTCCGCAGACTTGGTTTCTTCTTCGAATTAGCGCTGGTAATAATTCAAGTGGCGGCCCTCGCGAAAAGTATCGCACAGAGCCGGAGCGAGGCGACGGTTAATTGTGTTTGCTCTCAACCGCGGCTCACACTGTTTGGCCAAGGGAGTGCATTGGGAATTTAGCCAAACACTCTGGTGTGTTCTAAAATTTAATATTCCACCTCCTCTCGCCATCACTCAACCGACGACAATTTCGATTTAATGATCTTAAACAATCGTGAGGGTTGTGTGAGAATTCCTTGGCGAATGCGAAAATGGGTCTATCAATTTTTGTCCATTTTATGAATTTTAGAGATGAAAAAAAATATAGTTTATACCTCTACTAAAATACTGTCGAAATATTTGCTTGGCATGTTTGAAGTGTATTGCATATCGGAGATACGGCGATGGCTGTTCTAATCAATTCTACGGGGCTATGAGGAGCCAGGCCGCTAACCAGGCCAATTCGGTAATGTGTGTGCCACAGTAGGTACCTGTAGCACCCGATTAGACCGTAAATTGAACTCGTCTGATTATTATTGTTACTATCCGCGTGCTGGCAGCTCAGCTCCCGAGCTCATGCTTGGCGACCTAACCCGTATTTGAAGAGCCTAGATAACCTGGAGGACGATCTTCACAGTCCTGGCATCAGGGTTGGAACAAACGTGTCTCTGGTGGATCGCGTAGTGTCCTACCTTTGGCAAAGACCTGCCTAAGAGCCACTTATATATGTACGTATGTATAGATACAGTATATTATTATTGAAATCATTAAAAATGTATAAACAGTTTTAAGATTTTCTAATTAAACATTGTAAAAAAGATGTGTGAATTTATATAATTATATAAAATATCTTCTGATTATACGAATCAACAAAATAAAATGCTTGGTGATTGTAATTGCAATAAAGAACCTTAAAATTGATTAATAAAAGGCCAAAAAGTGCATTAGTGAATAGAAAGATTTAATAAGATGATTTCAGAACTGAAAATTTTTTGGAAAAATATGGTGTTCGCAATGAAACCAGTGCTATTATTATAGTATATAAGACTCCTTATCCAAATGAGACCGTGTTGAAAATGAACGATGAACTTATGCTTCCAAAATATTTACCACCTAATAATGTTATGTCTTAAATTTAACACAAAGGATCAAGAAGTTTTTTCATCGATGAGACAAAATTGCAGTTTTAAACAGGTTATACTCCTAACGAAAAAAAGACGATACTGCAAGCCATATACATCAATCCTTTTTACAAATTTGACCCACTTGGTAAAAAGGTTCGCCATCCCTGGGACTCATTTTACGTCTGGTAAGACGTTTTTAATTATATATGTACACCAATCCCTCGATTTACGCGGTTTCACTTTTACGCGGTCAGAAAAAA
>JAGXCT010032559.1:0-16380 GCA_022495035.1 Philopotamus ludificatus
AAATTCCTTAAATATGCTATGTGGAAAAATATTTATAAATGAATATTTGTACTTTTTACTGATTTTTTTCGCGGCCCCGCGGGGAATTCTGCGACCCCCCAGAGGGCCGCGGGCCATAATTTGGGAAGCACTGCATTAATGGACAAAAATTCAATAATTTTATGAGAATAAAATCGAAAAATTGACAGAGAAATGGCTAGAAATATTAATAATGCCTAATATATTTTATTTTTCTGTTTGTTACGCTTAATATATTAATTATTATTAATTAATAGATTGTTGGGAATATAATCTGATTTGTTGTTTAAATTTTAGATTATATTTAAAAAAATAATGCCATTTTTCTCAATTTTTATAGTGATTTATTATTAATATTATGATTTTTGACATAAATGATGGATTGGATATTGTCGCAGGTCGTTATTTCCCACGGGATTTGTTCCCTTTTTCCGTCTAACTGACACGTGTAAAAACCGTAGGATTTTAAATGGAAATTGCAAACTGAATGAAATAAGGAAACTTTCGTGAAAATCGCCGCTTGCGGGAAAAATGGAAAATTCTCTCCGAATCTGCTTTTCCGCATGTAGGTAGCGGAGGTCCCGCGGGAACCGACTTCTATGAAATTACACGCGCTGGTCCGGTATCGATTCTGCGAAATTAACATTGTGGCGGCGCCGGAGGTCGCCCTCGAGCGATTTCTTCTATTTTATTTCGGCTATTCAATTTTTTGACTCCCCACCGTCTGGTCCCGGCGATCCCTAGATTCGGTCGCGGTGAATTATCGCTCAATTTCGGCGCTCGCGTGGTTCGGTGTCGTTCTCTGGTCTGTATCGTGACTGTTTCGCGTTGGAAGTTTAATTGTGTTCGTGGAAATCTTGACATACGACCGCTATTAAAAAGTTTCCTATGTTTCTTATTCTGGGGCCGGGATGCGAATTTGCGAAATGGACTGGCCGTTCACGCCTCCGAGCATAGTTTAAGTGAGGCGGGATGGGCACTTTGAATTTATAGATATTGCCAGGGGTCGAAAATTACTATTGGAATGTGTATTAATTTTTTGAAGGGCCACTTCATTAAGCAATCTTTTTTTATAACCAAAAAAAATATTGAATGTTGATACCTCGTGAGAAAATCACGATATCTTATAATAAAAAAATAAACATGTATAAGATGGACCCAAATGTAATGTCGTATTTTCGGAAAGCATAGTTTCAGACCAGTTTTCTTCAGTCCTTTGACTGAGAAAGACGTGTTTGAATATTTTGTCGTGAGAAGTCTCCAATCTTTGTTATGCGTACAATCTTTTTTTACGTGTCCCTTTAATATTGACCGAGACGTGTCCTTCGGAAGAACATTTCGTAGCTGTATACTGTTTCAGTTTCACGCCAAAATAAACGCAACGGAGGCCACAAAAAATATTTGCGATGTTCAGGGAGATGCATTAAACATCAGGAAATGTCAAAAATGGTTCAAAAAATTTAAATCAGGCAATATTGATTTAAAAAATGAGCCCAAAGAAGACATTTCCGTGGAGTGGATGAAGCAGCTCTGAAAGAAGAGATTGAAAAAATCCGACTCTCAGTATCGAAGAATTATCGAGCCAAGCCGGTACTTCATGGTCGTCAACTCAAAGATACCTAAAAAAAATTGGGAAGATTCAAAAAGAAGGCGTTTGGGTCCCCCATGCGTTGACTGAGAGAAACAAACACATAAGGCGCGGTATCTGTGAGTTACTGAAGGAGAAACAAGAGTCGCAACATTATGGTTTGACAGATTTATTGCATCCAGCTCATTCTTCAGACCTGGCTCCATCCGATTATCAGCTTTTTAGCTCATTGGAGTATTATTTACGCGATTTTTTTTAAATTAGAAGATGAATTAAAATCGGCCCTTTCAGACTATTTCGATTCTGAACCTGCAGAGTTTTATAAGAAAGGCATTTTAGATTTACCTAATACATGGCAAAAGATCATAGAAAATATTGGTAACTATTTTGTATAATTAAGTTTAATAAATTATTACAAATATGAATACGACATTACATTTGGGTCATTCTAATAAAATGAAGCGGCTAACAATATACTGCGAATGTATCAACCATTTAATTTACATTCCCTTTTACATTCTAGATAGGATTATATTTAATATTTTAGCTAAATGCTATTTTTTCACACGATGTGAAAAAAAATATTGTGCTCTCTAATGAAGAGTATATATCATTTAACCCAGGGTATATATAATATTAATATTTCGCAGGTGATGTTGATTAATTTTCTCTCAACATGTCCTTTCTTTTCTCGGCACAACAAATTAGTACATTTTTTTATAGGCATTTCGCTTTATTACAGAAAGGTCTGATCTTGTCTCATAACGATAATCTATTTTTGGGTTAATCACCTGTCCGTAACAATAACGATCGTTTAATCTTCACCATGACTACATTTACGCAGCCGGCATTGAAATTATTATTTTTTTCTCCTCGCGCAAATGCAATACACACTTTTTGCGGTATCACTGTTGCGGAATGTCATCGGCCATTGTTGGTCCATTTGTTCAATTTTTTTTTTGTTAATTTCTTGTCGCCATCGGTAAACGGTATGTCTCCCACGGACTGTTGTTGCGTGTCTCCAAGGTTCATCAGCATCGCTGAATAGGAAATGTCTCGAACAAATTAAAAAAAAAAATCGTACGAAATAGTGAAACGGTTAACGTCACGTGCCAGATCACGAACGAGTCACATACTCGGAGAGAACGACCGCAAGGCGTGCTCGTGCGTTTAAAATTTTTGCATCAACATGACGTAAATTACAATGTAGACCAGTTGTTGGTAACTTTTGACGTGGTCGCTTTGAAACGTTGACAGGGGTAGTCAACGAGATGAATAACTTAAAGAAGGGGCTTTATTTTTAACAATTTTCTTTGATAAAACTTTATATTGAATCTTATCGTTACATGTCTCTTTACATCAAGCTCCACTGACAAAGACTACCATGACTGAACTAGCAAAATATTCTAAGAAATTTAAATAAACTAAAGCGCGGAAGTCTGCAGATTAATGAAAAATAGATCCTTCTGAAATAAGGTGCTGGAAATAAGTCCCATGAAAGATCAAAGACGCAAAATCTTCGAGTAGTCTGTTAAAATTCAATATATACATAAACTTTTTTTATTAAGAACGGGAGCTTTTTCTTCTTTTTCAATTGCTTTGTCTGTTTTCAAACGTAACCAATCTATTGATCTACATAAAGTATTTATTTTTTAAAAGCAATACTTTGTTCCAGAAATGACGTGTCCAATGTACTTAATCTTACGATTTTTATGGTGTTCAAAAGCTCGTTAACCATTTTGTGAAGAACTTAATCGATAAAAAGTTCTTGACTCTATTTATTTATTAACACATATTGTCTTCTACGGAACAAAATGTAAAAAAAGACGGCTCGAGAGATTCAAATTGTCTTAGCTCTTAAAGAACAGAGAATATCATGGAAAGGCTACAAGAAATAAGTAGATCGTATACATCGTAACATCTTTATTTTATCAGGTAAAGCGAGAAGAAACGTCATTTTTAATTGCGACAAAAAGTTTATTTAAATTAAAATTGAACAATATAATTTTGTTAAATATTTACAACAACCTCAAAATAATAGATAGTAATATCTCATTCTTAGATAGATTTATAGATAGTAGATTCTCGTTAGAGAATCTCTTGGTCGTGTGATAATCAAGTGATAATTTCTTGGTCGTTTTAGACGGATCTGACTCCACCAATGAGTTTAATACATCATAATTGAAGAGATCTCTCTGATTTTATTCTGTGTTTTCACTCACTTTCATCATTTTTGAATTTTTAAAAACCATCTATAACACTGTCAAGGATTCAAGGAAGATGAATCCAGCTTTTCCATCTAAACTTTATCAAATAAAAACAGCATCAAATACCGCAAATACGTATATTTAATCTCTGGCCTTTGCATATTGTACTATGGGTCAAAAAATGTCAAAATAAAAAGAATACTAACAGAGCTTCAAAGCGATACTTATCAAAACTGCAACAAAAAAATGACATTTCTTTTCGCTTTTCTTAATATATGATTATATTAAGTGTGTTCAAATAAATATACGTTTTTTTAATTAATCTAAGATATAATCTCCATCAGCAGACCTTTTTGTACCTATCTTACAAAATTGTAATGCCTCAATCATAAGAATTTGGGGGTTTGGAGGCTAATACTTACTTAGTCAATTTTTATCGTCTTCGTATGTATTTAAAAAACCAATTAAATGATGTTCTTTGATAGCCTTTGATTTTGAGCTCTCGGTTAGAGTAAAGTATCAATTTTTAATCTTCAGCTATCGAGTCTTGTAAAAACGGTGGTTTAAATTCCATTTTTAATAGATGTTCACATACGTTTATTCGATCGCCTAGATTCTCTTCACTTAGCTCATGCGGTATCCATTTCCTCTGCTTCTACAACTGGTCGAGTTTTTAATATGCTTTTAAACACTCCATAAAAAGTATCTGAAATTGTTCGCAATTTTTTCCATAGATAAAGTTGCATTACTTTCAATTTCGTCATTTAGTATAGCATCGTCCACTTTATTATAGGTATTTAAGGGTTATTTTATAAATCAAATTGTCATGAACCATTTTTTACACTTTTTAACATTTAAATAATGCGCCAGTACACTACATTTTTTTTAGTGGTAATTGTTTCTGTCTCTTTTCTTAAAAAAATGATAAAGCATCAAATTTCGAATAAATTCTTCACTTGGCAAAAAAATTATCTATTGTAAATTGGGTTGTTAAATTCGAATTTTATAAATCACAATTCACTCTTAAGCAGATTAGTCACCGAAATAACACAAAACACTACTTGAAAGGGTGACGGTCGAAGCGCAACTTATCCACGAAAACGGTCAACGAAAAAAACGTTCATTCTTTTGAATACTCCTAATATGTCGAGCTAATGATTCCGCATATTATCGAAATATAAAGGATTATGTAATCTACGGATGTGGTCAGGTACCTCAGACGTAAATAAGTCGGATATTTCCTTGAAAATAAATAAAAAATTATAATGACCAACACTTCCTTGGCTAAACATTGCTGTTTGCAATGTTTCTTCTTACGTGCGTTCTTGCGCGTGAGCTTACGTTCGAGACTTGAGCGTGTGCCGGTATTTTTTTGCGCGCGAAAGTTAATACCATTCTACTGAAAACTTTCAGCTACTCCAGAACCCAAATTTCGCAACGCCAATGTTGTGGGGACGGAGGATGAGAGACGAGACGCGAAACTCGTAGCACTGATTGGCTCGTCTGCCGCGTAGCAAAGCGCCACCACCTCCCGTTGTGTGTACATTAAAATGTATTGACACAAACAGTGGGTAATCCCCGGTTGAGTTTGCCTAGAAATTCTCAGATTACTTTCCTTTGGAAAGCGGGTCCTGTATAATCCTGTAATTTATCAAGTCGCTGGAAACGCGGTGTTTTCCAGCCGGAATTATCTTCGAATCCATGCAAATCTCCGACCATACGTATAATCCTCGATTATCTCGGCTGATGAGGAAAAATGTATTCATTCACTAGTACATTGAGTAGCTTTTTTTTTATTTTATAATAAACAGTTTCTCGATCACTACAGTTATTAGTATACGATACATAATTGTACTGCTCTCTTTCGTCATGGATTATTAAATAAAGCACGGATGCCGCGGGTATCAAGATGCTTTGCGGCTAATGGTGTGTAATTATTTCTTTAAAAAAGATACGTAAATGATATGGCAATAATTGATCACATTATTTGTATTGATAAATTATGTTTTCTGTTATATAAAGTGCTGGTAATCAAATTTTAATTGCATCTATGCATTTGATAATATGACTTTTTACCACGTAAAACATCACGCTTATAATAAAAATGTAACACTTTTTATTTAATTTTTATAGAAATTATGTTCAAAAAGTATGTGATAACTGAGATAGATGGTATAACAGTATACGTGGTATGTGATTATTTGTGATGATTGATGATATACGTAGCAACTATGAAAATTACTCAAGTTTTTACATGCAATAATGCATTTTGTTGCTACGTTTCAATTTATCATTATAAATTGTTAATCATAATATTATCTCTTCATTTAAATATAACTATTAGGATGAGATCGATACTTATTCCTATACGTGTAATAATGTTTGGATTAAAAATAGTTGTAAGTGCGTGACTGAACCGCGTAAAAATAGACGCTTAGAAAAACATCAATGCAATTACTTTTATTAAACAGAGTATCGATAAATTATCGTTTAGCGTATAATTTATATCGGATAAGTACCAACTATAATATAGAATGCATTATTTAGTAGGTGAAGTAATTAATTGACGCTCGTTTTGGTGTTGTCGCACGCGTGTTCTTGCGCACGAGCGTGCGTGTGAATTCCATGGCGAGTGATACATGTCATCGTTGATGATTTCTGCAATACATCGCTTAACATTTTTTTTTTCAATGTAATGATCAACTTTGGGCTTTATATGTTTCTGGTTTTCGCATATATACATTTTTATATATTCTCTAACCTAAGAATCTTCTTCTTCTTCATGTACTTTGTCTGTATTACATGTCCTTTTGGCGAGCTGAAACAATTCTGGAGCTTCAAATCCGGTCCAATTGGCAATATTGTGGAGTCGTGAGAGCTTATTTTTTCTCAACCACCGTTTACCTTTTATTTTTTCCTACTATTACGTATTTAGTGTTCAAAGTACTCAATTTTACGTGTTTTAAAGCTCCCGTTTTGAGGAAATTGAAGGATGGTTGTAAGTTTTTCGAAAATGACTCAGTATGAAAGGCGCGGAACTGCTCTCAGTTGCAGCGCAACACAGCCTTTAGCGACGAGACCCCCTCCAACCAGTTGCCGCCCCGCATCTCTCCAATACACAACGCTGATAGCGCTGACGTGCAGATAGCGCTATTCCTCTATACCACGCGGCGTAACACTAAATACAAATTTAATTTATATTTTTATGTGACTCGTTATAAGCAGATAACGCCTTAGAGGAGAGAACCAACGAATACCGAGACAAACCCCCTCCTACTTGCCTGAACACAGTTGAGAGGGTAAAATCCGTTACCAATAAGGTAGAAGATGTACGTCCAATGCCAGCAATGGTCAAGAGAGTGAAACTCTTTACAAAAAACCGCATACCAAGACGGCTTGGGTCCCCGCGGTATGGACACGAAAGGGGAGCCCTCACTTTGGCCTCGACTGCCATTCGAGAGTTATATTCGCCCAGTTGCAGATAATTGAATGTTAGGTTCTCAATAATCTAGTCCAGTCTGAATCATGTCTACCGCTTCTATTAGAGCAAGTAGAAAACAATATCTTTTATTATTAAAAATAATACCATGGGTTAAGAATAAAATCATACTTCAACTTCTTCGCAAGAAATGTAAGCTTCAACTATTTCTTCAGTGCCTTTGTCCATCTTTGGACATAAACGATCTACTTATTTCAGAGCTCCGAATCAAGTTCATTTGCGAATGTTGCAAACTTACGACAGCTTCTTTCCTTCTAACTACCGTTTACCTTCTACTTTTTCCCCTTTGATGATATGTAGAGGGCAATATTTTGGTCTAGGGAGGATAGTTTTACGATGTCCAGAAGTGTCCGCTCCTTGTGGAGAAGTTAAATTATGGTTGTATTCTTAACGTGTTACGTCCATCGATCGAAGTACGTTAGACTTACGTAAAACGAACGTTGCTGGAAACGTTTTAAATATGGTGCCATCGAAGAAAACCTTCAAAGATCAAAGCATCCTCTTTTGCAGACCATCATGGAGAAGAAAATAATTTATCGTCGCTCTTCCACATATGGAATCTTAAGAATTGTGATCGCGGACGATAATGAAAGGCAACAAGAAGCCAGATATACTGTTCTAGTTCATCTGCAAGGCTCAAATCAAATGATATATATCCCTCTATGATAACGATGATTGATCTCAATGATGGCGCTGACTTTTATCAATTTTTAGATATCTGAAATAGTATTTAGTAGCGAAAATCTGTTTTCATTTGGATCTAGATCATTTTCATAGTAATAGAAATAATATTTAACTGTTCTTTTTCTTTACTCTATTACAGTCATCCCTTCTATAGCGAATATATCGGGAATACTTTATAGAAAACTCGCGTTTTAGAAACCAAACGCATTTTTACAAAATTAGGGAAGAAGTTTTTTAAATTTTATTTTATAAATTGAACGAAATATGCATATTTTAAATGACCTTATTCAATTATTCTCTTATTATACTTTGTTGTCAATCAAAACGCATCGACCTTTATTTCGGGAGGCAATGCATTACATTACAAAATGTACGTTCTAGGAGGGAGCCCTATAAGAGGGACTGTCCATCTTGATATAGAAAACTGCGTTAAAGAAGGGTTTAGCTGTGTCCGCTCTCTTTAGCTAAGTTTTTATTTATATTCTGTAATAGAAAGAAGTCACACGATACCATGTCCGACGAATAAGAAGGCTGAGGCATCATAACCGTAATGTTTTTGGTCAAAAATTCTTTCACACCAAAACACATATACCTTCTTCGTCAGTCAATGACACAATCACTATCTAAAATAGTTACTAAAGTTAAGATATGTCAGTGAAACGTGCACCAATACGCCATGTTTTTTAATGCTATTGTGAGGTAAAATGCATTACAATATTCTATAGAGTAAAATATACCGCGAATAACGTGGAGAACGATATAATGAAGAGATGAAACGTTAAGCCATGCATTGCTGTATGCGTATAAATAATTTTTGCTGCATAATTCTTGTCGGATTTGGCCACAAGCGAGTGCAATATACGGCCAGTTGGCTACCATCCGGCAGCCTGTCGTCCATCCATCCATCGTCCGCAATTAATTGCGCAGAATGAAAGGAAAATTTAATTAATTCCATTCGTTGTCCGACAGAGAGAAAACTGAGAGAGCACACAGTTTCTAAATGGTGGAGCGAGCGTACCAATTAGATTGGAATAATCATACATGTGTGTATATGTGTATGGAAATTTTTCGATATTTCTATTCACCAATTACCATACGATATCACGTACAAAGGTACGTACATGTCGCACTGAGGAATTTTGCCATTTTTCATAATATCCGACAGGTATTATATATTCATAATAATAAAAAAAACATGCCGGGAATAAAATATCTTAAAGTTTTCTCAGACAAAACTTACATATTCTTTTCATCCTTATTTTTTTTGTTGTTGAAAGTAAAGCACTCTCCCAAAGTGAAGAGTTAAAAAAAAGTCGGTGTGAAATATCAAGTGTTGTTGTTTGAAAGAAACTTTCGAATGGGATTATTTTTCATCTCGCCCATGAAATAATATTACGCAACGGCAGGAGGGCGCAACATTTTAATTATTCGTTTAATATTGCGTCCGAGCAATGGGCCCTGCCGGCGGCGCTTAACTTTGTTTATTGCATCGCCGACGGTATTCGCGGTTTCGATTGGCAATTATTTCTGAGCGACGAGTGCACTTCCTGTTTTTGGCACAGTTGATTGCAATTACGCTAAAATCGTATTAACGACGTTTTAAACATGGGAATATTGGAGGTGTTTCAACACTGCCGCTGCGGTTTTCGCAATCGTAATGGATTCCGTGAGATATTAAACATTTTCGGGATGTTTCATTCTGTTTATTATTGAGGGGACCGAAAAGTAATCAAAATTACTTCGATAAGCTCATTCACGGTTAGCTTATATCGAGACACGGTCCCATAAACACGTAAGTTTTAAAACTATGGTTGTAAATTTTATTTTTAGATTATTTTTTTATCTAACAAGGGGGAAAGATCAAGGCCAACAATAGAATAAGTACACTGACATCATTGTATGCTATTTTTGTTCGATCAACGAATGAAGGCAAACGAAACAGTGAAAAAAAGACCAATATATATGGGGATATTCTGAAACTAAACAAGTGTCATCAGTGGTTTAAAATGTTTAAAAATGGAAATAGGAATCTCAAAGATGTCGCACGAATAGGACGACCCCAAAAATTATATGATGATATCCTGTAGATTCTGTAGATTTACATCTTCATCAAAAAATTGAGGAATTATCATTGAAGATTGGCTCCTCGCATAGGAAAACTGTACAGATAAGGAATTTGGGTTCATCATGAATTACCGGAGACGACGCTCGATCAACGGAGTACCATCTGCGCGTCTTTTGTCTCGGTATGAAGCCGATCCGTTTTTGCGACGAATTATAATTGGAGATGAGAAGTGGGTGCTATACAATAATTCTGTACAAAAAAAACAATGGCTTTTTTCCGAAGAAGTACCAGTTCCGACCTCCCGTCCATCACTAACAATAAAGAAGGTCCTTTTTTATGTATGGTGGGATTTTTCTGATATTATACAATATGAATTGCGTGAAAAAAAAACGATTCGTTTAGATCAATAACAAAAAAGGATCCTTCGACGCGATAACATGAAGCCTCAAGCTTCAAAAATAACACAGGAAAAAATAAGGGAGCTTGGATTGTAACCTTTAACTCATCCACTCTATTCACTAGATCTCGCGCCGTGGGATTATCACTTTTTCAGATCGTTAGAGCATACATTAAGAGGTAAAAAAAATTAATAAGGTTGCAGAAGTGAAAACGCACTTCAATGTTTTTCAATGAAATATCGAAGGACTTTTTTAAAAAGGGATCGAACAACTGCTTTTAAGATGTTTTTCGCCAGCAAAATAAAGATTATATTATTATTTTCCGGTCATCCTAAGATTAACATTTTGATTTATTAAACGAATTTTTGATAATAAAAAATAATCATTTCGTATGACTTTCTAGCTAAATGTACAAAAAAAATAGTATAAATCACACTTGATTCTTCGACAATTCTCCGGATGATGCCTCATGCTTGAGGAACGTGACCATAATATTTGTCGTAGATAATCTTCGTCCAGATCTCTCTGATATTAATGTAACGAAGAGATGCTTAGCAAGGCATTTAAGTGATTTGATCTAGTTCTGTGTTTTCCGCACAGACAATCTGCTCCAGAAAAACTTTTTCATGCGTTATTTCGATACGATTACAAATTCAGCAATCAAAGAATATCCTAGCACATCTCACGCTTTTCATTCTAACACAATTATCCACATAATTCTAAGCATAGACATTTTTTTTTAAATAAATTAAAGGTCGACATTCGTCACGCACATCGCTTTGTTTGTTCGAGACTCGATAATACACGGTCTCGTTTAATTATTATGAATGAATCGGGCCGAATTGGGTATGTAGCTCACACCGAAAGTATTATTGATCTCTCTGACAATATCAAATCGATCCACAACGATCGAGATGGATCTATTCATGGCGCGATCGAGGTCACACCGGAGAAATTGATCTTCACTCTCGGTGGATCTTCGCACACGACAACCGTGACTGGTCACAAAATTGTGAATAATAAAAATAAATGGTATTAAAAAAAAACTGGGACGTAGTAAAATTACCTTGCGGAAAATAACAAAAATAGTAAATGAAATTGTGTTGTCAATTCTCGACGTTGAGGCTGGCAATTTTTTTTTGTGGGCCGTGGGAAAACTTAGTTACGTCAATTTGTTACAATCAACGCGGATTAAGCAATATGGCCCTTGTAGTACGTGTTTTTTTTTCTCGTGGTGTAGGGTAAATTGTATTTACTTGTCAATTAGATGCGAAGCGTGGCGAATTCAAAAACAAAAATAATTTAATAATTCGACATTCTTAATATTTACGCAATTTTTAGCAAAACATAATTTTCTAAATATTTTTTCGATTACCAATTGTTTATAGCCACGTTTACCTTTTTTATAACACTCTTATAAGAAAAATAAAGAATCGGAAAACTATTGTATCTAAGTTTTACAAGACGCACCCTCGTGTATTTGGACTTACATGATTGGAATTGATATGGGTTCAAATGGATGTATATTTAATATTAAGGTAAGATTTATATTTATGGAAAAATACATATTATATAAATGAATCCGAGACCTTAAATTCCTGGTACTAATATAAAAGATCAAGTTAGGTAGATAATTATTATGTATAGATAATTACATGATTTAATGTTAGATAGATAAGTATTGTTAAAAAAATAAGATCAGATTAAGTGAATTTGGTTTATCAATTCCACTTAATTTCTAAAGAGCAACTCATTTACCGATATATTTTCTTTATTAATTTCAGTTATCTGAATTAATTATAGATCTATATCTCTATCAGATACCCTAAGCATAAAGAATTCATCAATATCTTGACATTTTTTTATAAAATAGATAATTCTTGGAATAAAAATATTTTTAAAAATATGACGCGTAAATGGCAATGCTCTCGGCGATGTCTCGCCGCAGACTGAGCTCTCGCAGAACGTGTCAATCTCACGTTTCATTCGCAATCAGCACATCGTATCGGATGCGAGCGAGAAAAACCATCGCGCGGATGGGAACAGAAGCGAATATTGTTGTTTTTAATTTTTTTTCGCAATATCAGACAATATAGGACAATGGTTATTTATAATATTTATTCTCTAGACCTTTTTAGACAAATAGAAAAAGTTTTTGACATGTAGGATTTATATTAAAAGAGTTATTTGAGAAAAATCAAAAACTTATGGTACCCAAATATATCAGTATGTTTATGTTAATTTTTTTTTACAGTGTGAAATTGGGTAAATCATTTTTTTAAATATGTAATACATAAACTTAGACCTCGGTTAATACGGTTATATGGTTTTTAGAATTATCGTGTAACGTAATTCCGTGTTATAAAAGTTTCAATGCTCATACTTAATGATAGTGAACATTCCAAAAAATAATTGAATTATTGTACTCAATATATTTAAAAAAATATACGAATTTACTTCTTTTTTCATGAAAAAAATAGTATATTCAAATCAAATTTATATATTACAATTCATTAGCCGTGTAAAATAGAAACCGTATTATTCGAGAGCTGCGAGTTACGCAGAAAATTGCTTGACTGATTTTAAAAAAAAATTCATTCTGTCATATCAAGTCTAAAATAATATAATAAAAATTAGCGTGTACAAATAACCCTTCTATAACACGATATATGATTCCTAAAAAATGCCTTCTTGTGTAAAACCAATGCAAAAATTGGAGTTAGGTTTAGAAAATAAATAACATACACAAATCCCTCGATTTACGCGGTAGATACGTTCCAAGAAACAAACACGTAAATCGAAACTTCAAGTTCATACAAAAATGATAGATAGGTTACAGAAAATAAAAATCCGCGTAAATCGAACTTCAAGTTCATATAAAGTAAGGGGATAGGTTCCAGAAAACCGCGTAAAACGAGGCATAAAAAAATACAATTTTATTAAGAAATAGATTTTAATAAATCGACATTTAAATTTTATAACATCTCTAACGTATGAAGTGACACTTCTTCTAACAGTTATTTCGTTTTTTTAATTGTACGAACAGTAGATTCATTCAGTTCATAAGTTTTTGCAAGAGATGCAAAACTTACAACAATATTTGACGTATTGCACGCGCAATGGGGGGGTTTAGACGTCTGGTCTCTGAAGTGGGAGTAATCTGGTGCAATATATGCATTTAAGTGACACTTGCTACAAAATATGTCTGATTTCTTAAAAAAATATTGGTTTTTTCTGACCGCGTAAAAGTGAAACCGCGTAAATCGAGGGATTGGTGTATACATTTTTTAAATCGATCTGAATCATTTTTCATTATTTGCGTCCTGTCTTTTTTAAAAAGCCAGTAATTTTTGCTTGTTTGCTATTCCTTAGAAGCTCATTGTAGTTCTTGTATGGAGACAGATATTTTTCAGCTCCCTTTTGAGTTTTTCACATTTTTCAGCGGACGGGTATGCATTAAAAAAAACATATTTAATATTTTTAATTAATTTTTGTTGACATATTTACGTAATTATATTTTTTAATGAGGTTTATGATTAATTGAAATTCGGCCATATTTTTATGGAAAATTCTAAAATTATTAGCTCATAATCTGTTTTTTTTTTATAATTAATTGAATTTTTTATATTAAATAAATGTTACAGTATCACATCTTCTCGACTTGATTCTGTACGAACGTACATACATAGTATAGTTCTTTGAAAAAATATAATTACCCATAGAAAAGATATCGATCGCTATATTTAACCTTTATCAAACAATGCGTCCGAGAATGCGACACTGGAATTCATTACACAATCCATTTACATATTTTTTTTTTACAAAAATAATCGGAGTCTGTAAACATTCCGACATTACATCAAGATTTGTCTCTGTCGCTGAGACGAGAATAATCACCGATTGTTCGGGAACACGTGTCTCAAATTACAACAATTACGTACATTTACCACAATCTGGTCTAAGGACACGCGATATTAGTGTGAGAAAACAATTACGAACAAACCATTCAATTCAGCAAACGACATTGTAAACGAAAATACGTATTACTAAATTTATTATCCGAACACACTCTGTATATAATACATATTTTTCCTCGTTAAATAGAGAGTTTCGTACGGGATAGAACAAATAATAAAAGTTATAATTTAATAACGAGATTGCTACGGTTCTACGTCAAAAAAGTTTTGCTTCAGAGTTGATTTTTTTTGTTTTTTTCGTTCGTTACGGATTATTCGAATAAACCAGTTGTCATGGAAAATTAAGGCAAACGCCATATTACGTTAGTTCGAACACCATTTTTTTTTCCACGAATGCTAATAACCATGTAATATAAAAAAGTGTACTGAATTTAATTGATTTGTTATTAAATCTAAAATGGTGATGCGTGCCGTTACATATGCAAAACATTTCTAGAATAATTTCGATCGTGGCCATTTATGGTGGCCATAATATTCGATTTATGATCTAATTTTAATTTAACTAGATTATATTCTATTTCGACGCGGTATTATAAAGTTTAAATTGCATTTTATGCAAAATTGTTGCCGGCGTTCTTCGGTTAAAAATGCGGAGCTGTCTTATCGGAAAATTTATATTTTCTTCGGTGAAAATTTTTCTTTATTCACTTGTCGCCGCGGATAAAAAAATAAACGCGAACATTTTGACAAGTGATCTAATTTTAAATTAAAGTTAATATATATAATACTTTTTTGCGATTCCAATTTTAGCATAAAGACAATACTTGCACGCATCGCAGCACAGGTTGAGTGTAATAATTTTTCGGCGAACGTCGAAGGCTTTATGAAAAAAAAAATTGGCCAATTGTTTCGCGTTAACAAAATTCGGAATTCAGCAGGGGATTTTAGTTTAATTTTGTACCATTGTCAATCCTGTGCCGGATAAAGGAAATCTCTTGACAATTTCATTTTTTTTTTCATATGTCGGATTGTCTTTGTTGAATATTTAAAATTTTATTTTTTAATATCGAATATATGTAGAATTCACATCACATACATATAATATTTTAATTAATTCTCGTGAGATAATTGATGCAATTTAATTAATTAGACATCGATATACGGCAGATGTTTTGTAGATAAACATCATACATATGTTTTGATAGATTGTTACGGTTGAAAGTAGCGCATCGGCCGTGTCAGATTTTTTTTTTTTATTAAATTTATTTAACCGGCGTTTGTCTGAAGTGCGGGCTGGCCGAGAGCTCAAGATTACTATAGATAAGTGGATGAAGTAGAACATCAAATCCGATGGAATATCGAAAGGGCTTTTGAAATAAATTCTCCATCGACATTTCGGCCCAAGAACCGACATCTGAAGGTCAAATAATTTGTTCGGGGAAATGCTGGCGCAAGTCGGGGCCAATATCATTTTTTTTTTCAACGCTGGGGGGATTTTCCCGAAAGTTTTTCATTCGGCGCGATAAGCGACGGTATCCGTGCGCGTATGCGAGGTAAAAATTTGGATTTTTCCAATTATCGCCGGTAACTTGAAATTAATTTTTAAATCGAATTTTTGTACAACAATACGCTTTTCAGACTTTTCTTCGATTTAATAGCTTTAGTTAAATTACTTAGACCACACTTTACAATCTTCCATTTATCTCCATTGTTTCATTTATTTAATCTACTATAACTAAATTTGGAAGTTTAGATATTTTAATCGCTGACCCGACGTTAGCGCGCGGTACTTTAGCGCGCCGACATTAGCGCGCCGCCTTTAGCGCGCCGACGTTAGCGCGAAAATTATTATTTTTATATAAATATATATTAATTTACTATATTCGTGAAATGTGTTATATTTTCTTACATACATAAAAAACAGTTATTTAAGTTTGAATTAAAAGTGCTATAAAAAAATAAATTATAAAATATTGTATATAGATATTTTTCCATATTTTGGAT
>JAGXCT010032560.1:0-14047 GCA_022495035.1 Philopotamus ludificatus
CCGTTACTCGTAAGTAGTGATCCGAGATAAAGAAACTCTTCAACCCTCTCCAGATATGGAAATAACATATATTTTATCAAAATATATTCTATCATGGAGTATAAGATGTCGATCTATATAATATGCTGCATTTTTTATACTATAAATTTAACAAATATAATAAAACTATCTATACGAACACTCTTCAAAAATCAGCTAGTTTTATCTAATTAATTTTTTATCTACTTTTTCAAACAATAATTATGAGAAAAATCATTTTTATTGATACGATATCTATTATTTTTTTATAATAAAACAAAGGCTGTAAATATATTCCTTCTAGCCAATCAGAGAAGAGGGAGCATGTGTCATTTTTTAATATATTTTTTTCGTGAAGAAGGTAAGCGAAGAATTTAAAATATCCACATATTCTAAGGAAATATTAACATGTAATGGATTTGATTTTCACGGTGTACTATATAGAATTAATTTAATTATTCAAAAAACTCAATTGATCACATATTTTTTTGGTACATTATTTTTGCAAAAAAATAAAAAAAAGATCTGTATACAATTTTTACTTCTTTTTCATCCATGTATCAAAGGGAATATGTCCGTTATATTTTATTATTATCAAATATTTATTTGATAATAATATTTGGCGAGTGAAATAATAGTGTGGGGCTACGTTCAAGAGGTTATTATAGAAAATTTGGATTCAATCTTTTTTCTTGGGGATAATTAACTAAGAATGGATTTTACGATTCGAAAAATGTAATAATGTGATTGTAATACATAAAAAAATCAGATAATTGCCTCTTGCGAGCTTTTGACAATTAGCAGTAATCAGAAAGTTCTTATTTCATGTACAGTAAGATTTCTGTACAGTAAATTTATCGTGATCTACTTTATCAATAGAAACTACAGCTCATCAACATATTTTTTAATATTAATATTAGGATATTCTTTGCTCAGAAAAAAGAGAAAATCTTATATCATCATTGCCAAAGTTTCAGATTTTATTACAAATATTGAGATTTAGAAATAACAAGGTTGTAAAGTAATATTATTTGAGTTTTTTAATGAAAAAATATTTTTTTTTTGTTAAAAACAATATTAAAAAGGTTGACGATAAATTATCAAATCTTGAATCATCACATGACTACCTTTTCAGAGCGTAAAACACATATAATACCATTTACCATAGTTTTTCAAAGAAAAATCAGCATTATTATCAAATATTGAAAAAAAAACCGTTATTTTGCCGCAATTTAGAAGCATAAATAAAAGATAAATAACAGTAGAACCTGCAAAATCACGATCGCTAAAGTGTTATTATATTATATTAGGTCGAGTTGTAAATTAATTTAAAAAAAAAACCAAATTATATTAATCTATTATATATTCATCACTGTTATGTATGACATTTTCTCATCATACTGCCAGCTTATCAACTTCTTTCTTAAACAATTTGGTGGGCTAAGACTGAAAGAAAATCTAAATAAGTTGATTGAGTTGCTCTTTAAAACCGATTGTTTTTTTTTCTTCATTCAAAGAATTCTGTGGGGAACAGTGACTGTTTTAGTCTATTGAGGCAAGATCTGGGGGTATATAGTTCAGTATTTTTTTTAGTTACCCTCGCATCTTCGAGTAACAGAATAACGATGTTACGATTAATATTTGCAGCTTATGTATGTATTTTTATTAATCGTTAAATTTGATTTTAACTCGTGATAGATTATACCTCGACGATCCCATGCACTCAATAAAACCTTCTGATTATTTACTTCCAGATCTAGTAGGGTTTGTCAATCCTTATCAAGCATAGATAACCCATTTTTCATCACCTGTTTAAAAAATCATGAATTTTTCCCGTGAGAATAGAGTTTTGCTAATTTTCTACTCAGATTGTAAGGCACTCATACTTGTTGACTTTCCATAATATCTCCAAATGACGGTAAATAATTGATTATGATGTGTTAAGCCATTTTGATATCTCTATCTATTTAATAAAAGCAAAAACTCGTAGGTTTCATTATATCTTAGTGAGGAAAGATCTTAAGACCAACAATAGAAGAAGCTCACTTTTGTCATTGTATGCTATTTTTGTTCGATCAAGGAATGAAGGCAAACGAAGCAGTGAAAGAAATTACCAATACTTACGGGGATATTCTGAAACTAAACAAGTGTCATCGATATTCTGAAAGCGATGGTGGATACAGGTTCTCGGAAAACAATTGTGGAATTATCATTGAAGATTGGTTGCATATAGTCTACAAGCAAGGGGTTTGACGCCTCCTTTGTTTTGGTATGAAGCCGATCCGTTTTTGCGGCCGATTGTAACTGAAGATGAGATGTGGATGCTATACAATAATCCTGTATGAAAAATACAATGGCTTTCTTTCGGAGAAGTACCTGTTTCGATCACTTGGCGTCACTAACATTAAAGAAGGTCCTTGTGTGTGCGTGGTAAGATTTTTCTGTAATTATACACTATGAATTGCTTGAACCTGGACAGTCTGTTACAGTGGAAGTGTATTAGCGAATGAAACAATCGCTCATTAAAAAAAGATCCGTTTTGGTCTATAACTAAAAAAGGATCCTTTAATACGACAACAACAAAAATATCACAGGAAAAAATAAGGAAGCTTGGATTACTACATTTAACTCATCCATCCTATTCATTGTATCTCGCGACGTCCGATTACCATATTTTCAGATCGTCAGAGCATACATTAAGAGGTAATAATACATGTTTTTCGTCGATCATTTTATGATGTTACATATTGAGCATCTCAAATTAATTGCCTTATTTATTTTTTAATTTTAATTTACCATCATGTTAAAATTTTTTAAACATTTCATAAGTTTTCTTGCTAAATCGTGATTGTGTTAATGGAATATAAGGCGTGCGCTTCGAGTGGCCGTGGCTGTATAAATGTGTACATGTATACGTATGTCATTCGTAATAAAAACAGTCGAAAACGATACTTTTGTTTATAAATATAGCAATAAATTAAAATTAAATTTAAATGGCACGGTATTAAAGTTGCATAATGAACGTGACCTGTTTATAATAATACGGTTGACGTTAACCTGAGTTAGCACGGGCAGGGGGTCCGATCCCCATACGACTTCTACATAAATTAACTACCGCAGTCGGCTCGTAAATATATTACAGGCTGAAAGTTTTATATGCCGATGCGGCAAATTACATGTCTTTCGTAAATAATTGGCGAACGGCAATAAACGACAAAATTGTCATGTCGCGCGCTATTAATTAGTTGCCGGTATTTACTATATAATGCGGGATGAGTTATATTCGCTGGAATATGGTGGTGATGAGATGCGTGGGACGCGGAATCCAGATTAAATATTCAATTAAAATCTGCGAGTGTTACCGTGGTGGCTGAAAAAAAAATGCGAATGATTTATTGCTGAAAGATTGGCGAATAAATCTTAGCGTAAACTCCAGTGAGTTGTAATTGAATATAATTTAGATATAATCCAATTAACTACGAATATTTAAATAAAATGTTTTTTTATATATTCATACAGAATTTTATATAATAAAATATTTATTTTTAAGTGGCCTTCTAACCCTGAGGCAGGTCTTTGCCACCTGGAAGACACTACGCGATCTCCAGCAGAGACACGTCCGTTCCAACCCCGATGCCAGGACTATGACGCTCGTCCTCCAAGTTATCTTGGCTCTTCGAAAACGGGCCAGGTCGCCAACCATAAGCCCGGTAGCCAAGCTGTCAACGCCCGGATAGCAATAATAATAATCAGACGAGGTTATGGCCAATTCGTATTTAATTTACGGTCTGAGCGGGTGCCACGGGCAATTTTTTTTTTGAGTCGTGAAGCGATTACATATTATATTTTGATATTAATCCACTTACTTTCCTCATTTCGAGGTCGACTACGTGCATGATCTCTTATGGAGGACCATGGACATGGCTGTCGCGTGAATATACAGTGCAGGTCGCTTCGTCTTCGGCACCGGCGATTATACTGAAGAGCGCTGCTGCCCGCTTCCCAGCTTATGCATTTCTTTTGGATTAACCTCATTTTTTTTTTTTTTGCGGAAAACGAAAAATCGCTGGCCCTCATCCCCCCCACCCCTCTGTTGACTAGCGTTTGTCAGAAGTATTCAGAATGGTCACCCATCTGAATACTATCTGCGCTTATTGGCGATTAACTTTAACAATCATAATTTGATTCTAATTACCTCCAAGCTATGACGGGTACGTGGGCCACGGGCAATAATCTATTAATATTAATCTTACATATCACAAATTTTAGTATTTGTCTAAAAAGTCTAAAGAATAAACATATAAATAATTATGTAGCAGGTACGATGTGCTGAGAGCGAGTGAAACGTGCGAGTGACACGTGCTGCGAGAGCTCGGTCTGTTGCGAGACATCGCCGAGAGAGTTGTCATTTACACGTCATATGGATTAATTAAAAAAATCCAAAATATCGACCAAATTATGAACCATATCATGAATAACTATTTTTAGACAATAATATATAATAATCAATTTTAAAAAAAAATGTCAAGATGTTGATGAAGAATTCGCGACTTGAAATACTTGGGGTATCTGAGATACCCTCTTCGGAGGGCGTGATTGTTTTCGAGCCGCCGTGACGGATGGGTTAAGGGTAAACTGTTGAAACCAATGACACATCAGACATTGTATACTATTTCTTTCGCAAGTTTGGAAGTATAACGAGAATTTCGATTCAAAACCCGAAGGTTTTTACAAAAAAAATAGTCAAAAAACTCCAAGGAAGGTAGGAAATTGTTCAAATAATGTTGAATATTATGTCGTATAATATGCAATGGTGACTCATTAAAAATTAAAATAGTAAACCTGACTCATATTTTATTTAAAATAATAAAATAAGTGACAAGTAACTCAAAGAAACTGTGAGTCAGTTTGACTGCCCTGAGTCGCAGCGTAACACTGCGCCTAACGGCAAAGATCCTTCCCCCGCACTCCGCTACCCGCCCGCATCCGTCCAATACCCGACGCTGGTAGCGCTGACAAGCTGACAGCGCTCTTGCACATAATACATAATCAAATAGACACGTATATATCAATATATTTTCCCTCAATCTGCTAGGGGGTGCTGCAGCTCCGTAATGTGTATGGACGAGCTTCACTTAAATTATAAAAAAACATAAATTATACATTCATAAAAACCCCCAATTACTTTCGGGTCTCTCTAAAAATCAAGTCAGAATAGGGTAAAAATATTTTCAGGTATTCGGGTATTCAATTAAAATGATAATAAATATAAACATTGTGTATTATTTTATTTAATATGACATTACTTTCTAAGCCAGCAAATACATTATCTTATTAAATTAAATATTTGTAATAATAAAAAAGAATTGAAATTAAAAATTAATAACTCCCTTGTGTGATTTGCTCGAACTGGATTCGGGCACATCGTACACGAAACTTTTTATATGATTTGCCCGAATCCAGCTCGGGTCATTCCCCCACCAGTCTAGAGAACGCATCGCGCGCGTTGAGTGACACGTGTCGGAGAACAATTACCCACTTTTTTCCAAGAGGTTGACCACAGAAGTGGTTAATTATAGATTTTTAATTATATTTTTTTAAATTAATATATAGATTTTCCAGCTTCCACAATACATATTTATATATGAAGCAGTTTCTTGCTATATTTATACTAATTAAATTATTATTGTAAATATTTTATGATGGGTTTATTCAGTGTAATAGGCTTTATAAATTATTTTAATTGGCAAAGTCTTTTATTCATCATTATGAGTACTAAAACCTAGTAATATAAATTAAGTACTGTAATCATAAGAAAATGATTTAATCGCATTAAATCATTAACCGAACTCGGTGGTCTACCATTTATGGTCAAATTCCAATTTTAACGATTGCAATTTAAATTAGTTTCCAAATGGAGCCTAGCTGTGTAATCATCATAAAGTAAAAGAATCGTCTCAATCAAGAGGGAAGACCGATGAGACTCGGATGCCTTCTCTCAAGTTGAATGCCACTACACCACAATCTATAAAATCTAAACGCGTCCCGCAATTAAACGTATCGAAGATAAATCTTGCGAAAAGCGATTAATCCTCAGATATATCTCGCTGCCGGATTAAGAGCGTCCATGTTTGTGTTTCAGCCCATTTCCCTAGTGCAGGCTCTTCCGCGGGCGCTTAATCACTGTCAGGGCTGTTAATCTCGCGGCCGCAGGTAGCCGGGGGTCCCAAACCTAATTAACGGGCCCGGCCCATAGCTCTTGCGGGACCTGCGCATGCGCACGCCCAGGTGCCCCATCGCGAGGGCCGGTCCCTCCGCCGTAATGTATTCCAACATAAATTGCCTCCGTTTTAACACTCGCGCGAATCTGCGCCGCTTACACGCGATACTTTGTGGCGTGCTTTGTATGGCGCTCGTGCGTGATGAGCACTCGAAAAAAATTACTTTATTTATATAAGACGATGAAGAAATCAACGGAAAGAGCGTGGCTCGTACAAACAGAAACCTAGTCCTGAGAATGCTATTTATTATGATTAAATCTTTTAAAAAATATTTCCTTCTCTAGCTAGATTAAGTATTCAGTGAAACGACAATTGAGACCACAATAAACGTAAGCAAGGCCATTTTTAGATATAGATATAATACTATTAGAATTATATCTAATTACTAACTATTTTTTTAACACAATAAATCAATGTATTGATTATTTGTAATTTATTAACAACATATACAGATCTAAAAAATGTTGAAGCTTTAAATCTTGGACAGTTATACAAAAAATCCTGAGAATATTTTTAGGGTATGCATATTAGGTAATAAACAATCTATTATGTATTCACCCCTGTTAAAAATAATCTTCTCCCATCTTATTGGCTACTTATCGACCCCCTTCTCATAAAATTTGGTGAGTTTTGAGAATCGAGGGCCAGATTGACTTGCTCAACTTTAATGATTTTTTTAATTCAAAAAATTCTGCAAGGAACAGAAAAGGTGGAGGATGTGGCAAAGCAGACCAGTCAAGCTACAGAGTGCAGGACGCTTTTCCAGTAGTTTTTCATGAACTCATTGCAGCTGCTGAACGTATGTATCGGCAGTAATCGTTTCGATGCGCTTCATCAGCTCGTGATGGATTATTCCTCGACGATCCCACCATACACACAATAAAGTTTTCTTGCCATGAATATTAGTGTCCGGTAGGGGTAGTTGATCCTTATTCAACCATTGTCTTTTGCGGACAATATTTACATAAGTGATTCATTTTTCATTATCTGTTATTGTTCTGTCCAAAAAGGCGACTTGTGGCAATAGACATTCAGTCTACCATATTTCGGTCACTGATATTATGTAGTACCCATATGCTTAACTTGGTGACTTTCCCCTAATATTCCAGGTGACAATCAACTTTAGATTGTGACGTCTTGTGTCTCTCTGTAAACTCTCTTGTCGTTTGGCGTGGATATTGTTCCAATATCACATTTAAAATGTCGTCATCAAAGTCGAAAGAGCGACCCACCCTTGGTTCATCTTTCAAGGACTCATCTCCGGAACAAAATTCCACAATCCAATACCCAACTGTCCGATCGGTCATCAGCCTTTCACCGTATACACTGCATCTATTTTCGACGTCCTTTCTCACGTGACGAATATATCCATTGATTCTCCATTTTGAGGGTTCGGAATAACACCACTGTAACGTCCACCACACTAAATAATTTTCGAATGACTGATAGGCTACTTATCTATCAAGTGAAAAAAAAATCTGGTAACTCACTGCGAGTAAATCTAAACAATAAAATGACTTTACCTGAATCGGAAGTTATTTATGATTCAACTTAATAATATTCCGTATCTAAAATATATATCAGCTTTTTTTTGTAATCAATATTTAGTCAATCCTTTTTTCTAGTCCAGAAGTCGTTTGACTCTGCTGTGCATGGCATCTCTCCACTAAACGATGGTCTATTGTGAAATTTTAGTACATTTTCCAGTTATAGACGTAGTTGACTTGTTGTTACGTTTTCAATTGGATTGATATCTGAAAATTGCCCAGGCTAATGCAAAATATGGATCGTTTGATCGTCTTTCCTGGAAGTAATTTTACGGGAATAATGGCGAGAGCTTCATCTTCCATAAACATGAATAGATTTTTTTCAATTGTATAATCAAACAATGGGAAAAGTACATCTTCTAAAGCAGCAATGGTTTTTTCAGTATATAAATTCAAACACAGAATATTTATACTGATCCTCCGCCATGCCAAATTGCATACCAAACCATCACTTATTCCTCCAAATTTAACAGTACTTGACAGTATCGGCATTTCATAAAAAAAATACGTGTTTGTTAAAGTCTTTAGCTACAGATTTTAACAGTTGGGCCCAATTATATCGTCGTTGTTTCTGGATCGTAGACAATAGAGGTTTGCAACTCTTGTAAAGCCCAACACTATTGAAATGCCTTTGCACTATTTTTTAGAAGACATTTATATCTTGTGCAAACTTAACTACGATTTTTTTTGTGTTACCAACCACTGTTTGTACCACCAATCTTTTTTTTATATCTGAGGATCCAGGTCTATTTGATCTTTGAGGAACAGGCGTTATTATACTTCTTTTAAACTGGATAATCATCATATTTACCGTCGATAATGAGATGTTTAATTTGACAGAGATATTATATATTTTTTCTTTAAATGTAGAATTAGTTATATTTATGTATTAGTAGAATATAATAATCATTCCGTATATGTATAGATAAATATTAAAATTATTCGGATTTTTTTCCGTATATTATTTAATTATATAATAAAAAAACCCTATTATTTCATTACTAAGTATTTTAGCGATAAATCGTTATACCCCATATATCAAAACGGACAACCCCACATATTTATTTAATTCAATCAAATTTAATTAAACACATGGCACGAGGTTATTAACCCAAAAATCGGTTTACAGAAGGAAGTCATGGGGTAGGAGCACCTGTTTATATGTCTTTAAATCAAACCATAAACACCGACGGCTGCTCACTATGGACTCAAAACAAAAACAAAAATTATTCCATCCGCCAGATGTGTTAGAAATTAAATAAACCATAACCGTAATGACATAGAAATTAAAGATACTCGTCTAAAAATTGAAATCTCTTTCTATATTTTTTTAAATAAATATATAAGAGTATATTTATATAATAGTTTTACCGTATTAATTACGGCATCCCCATATGACCCAGCTTCCGTCACTTTAACCCGACAAAATGTAAATGGGCCCCGAATAAAACCACATGCATACGATATGTTTTTTTTCAATCAGGTATTTGGCTTGAGGAAATACGGCAACGTGAGAATATGTGTTTAGTATCTAATACGAAGTATGATTCATTAATAATATTATTGTGTACGTGTATACCTGTCATGTATTATTTCGTTAGATTTTCGTTATCTGCGGACCACATATGAAGGTTTTCTGGTTGCATACCGGATTTGTCAACGAATTCCAGTGTTGACATTGGAAAAAATGGACAATGGGCATGTAATGTCGTGATGCAATGTAGTAATACCATTTATAAATCGGTTTTAATTAAAATCTATAAAATGATTAATTGATTTGTATTTTTTTATTGTATTTTTTTGTTATTTAAATCAACCGGAAGCAGCTTGCATTCCTGTTACGCGCTAACTCATCTCACACATCATATTAGGTTGGTGAGAAAATAATTGCAGTGTTTTAATTATTTTTAGAGAAAACCCCTGAAGAGTTTCAATAATCTTTTTTCATGTAAATTTAGTTTATATTAATCTTTATTTCAACATTTTGGAGATTGTTAAAAATACACTCTTCGTCAAAGGGTTTTGAATTTGCAGTTTATATGTCAGCTATTTGTAGAGCTTTATAATTTTTTTATGGTAAAAACGGATAAAAAAATATACTACATGATTTTTTTTATTATTTTTTTTTAAATAATTGAAGTACTATATGGATCATTAAAAAAAGAAAATAAATAAAACAAGATAAATATCATTGACATTAAGCTGTTAAAATACAAGCCAAAATACTACTTTTTAACACATTGTGTGTCGGGTGATTTCGCGCATTGTTTAAAGCCTGGCGCGGGCCATTTTTTAGCAAAATAAAAATTCAATATCAAAATTAAATTGGTTAGGTTAGGTTAGGTTAGATTAGGTTAGGTTAGGTAGTTAAATACATTTGGTGGAACTGTAATAAATGCGACGACGAAAAAAATGTCTTTATTAAATATGTGAAGTGAATCTTTTTCTTTTCTTCGGAAATTCGATTAAATGTTTATGTTATTATTTATTAGATTCTTAGGATAGGAGTGTGTGAATTAGAGGAGTAAGAGTATATTCGAGAATATCTGATAACAGATAATTAGCCATACGAAGCAATCGAGTCGTCCGAAGGGGGTCTATCAGAGACCCTAAGCATTTTATGTCCAGATATTGATGATTTTTTTCCCTATATCTTACCATTATAAAAAAACGGATTATTCTAGGAATTCACTAGAAGAAAGTCACTAGTACGTTTCACTTGTACTTGGCACATCGTACCGGATGCGAGCGAGAAATAACATCGCGGCCGTGGTAACAGAAGCGAATTTTATTGTTTTTTTTTCCGCAATTACAGACAATAAAGAACAATGATTATTTATAATAGATATTCTTTAGATGTTTTTAGACAAAAGAAATAAGCAAATGAGATACTTTAAAGCTTATAAAATCCCATAAATAGTCGTTTTCTTTTTATCGGAAATATTATTAAATGTTTATTTTATTATTTATTAGGTCCTTAAGATAGGGGTGAGTTTATTAGAAGAGTAAGAGTACATTTAAGAGATCTAATAACAGGTGGCTTCTAATGCAGAATGCAGAGAATCCTGGAGAGACAAAATCAAAAATTTTCGGAACGAAAAGGATCACGATCTTCAGACATGAGGGTGCCGACCAAAGAGAATAAGAGGTAATTATGTAGATTTTTTTCCTTAAACTATTTATTTTCGTGTTTGGAGTCGAGGATTTTGCCTTGTTTTTATTTGCATTCTTTATTCAGATTCAGGAGGTATACTCTTAACTACTTTCGTTAACTGAATTAAAGAAGTACTGAAGAACGATTATGCTATCGATGATTATTGGTGAAAATCTACAAACAGAGCCCATAGTATAAAAGATAAATAAACAACAAAAATATAAATATTTGTAAAAGGTTATTAAAAAACAGCTTAAAGTGGAATTTAAACGTCTATCTTTTTTATAACATTCTAATACATCGTTTAGTTCTTTCGCTTTTAAATGATTAAATCAAATGTTACCTAATAACTACGGAATAGATTTGCCTTAATTTTTATTTTATTTATTTATTTGACGATGAGAGAATGGCACGAAAGTAAATTCCAAAGCGCCTCTCACTCATATATTATAAAAGTTATGAGGATGGCGGGTTGTATAACTAACAATCTCCCCCTGGCAATGCGTTTACATCCTCTTCGCGTCACTAGACCTCGTGGTGGTTCATATTAATCAAACCATTCTTCTGCAATATCATGTCTAATAAGATTGAATCAATGGAGAAAATAATGATTTTACGAGACATATCCTGTTATTTGTTGCGGTTTCTTTCGGATTATTGTCTTTAATCTTGCCGATAAAATGGACATGACTTCATCACTCGCCAAAAAAATGACCATAAACATTTGTTTATTACAAATTGGATTAAAGTAATATTCTAAATACCCCTGCTCGCAGGCTTATACGACAACCTGGTTCGGGACAGCAATATACGCGGTCGCCATAAATCAAAAAGTTACTGTTATCGAGCTGATGTTTCTATTGGCCGCTGTAAATATTTCGCGAGACAACCCCGTCTTGGATTATATCCACATCATGGGCCGTGCCATAAAGTATTAATCAATCAGATAAGCGAAACGGTTTCAAAGACATACAGCCACACACCATCTATGCTCCGGAATAAATAACCCAATGAATAGGATCAGCGCGTTGATTGACGTCGCGTCGCCAATTAGATTAGTCAAATCTGTGCAATTCTCGGATTGTTTGAGTATTATTTATTTAAATTCGCAATATATCACTTTGGCACATGTGGCAGCGATCTGCGCCGAAGCTTAGCATTTGATACTTCACGACTGCGCCGGCGCAGCTTGATTTATCTACGAGATCAATACGTGATCAATTCGCTCGGATCAAAGAGATATCTCTGCGCTTTCGTACGGTTGCGTCACTCTCGTTCGCAAATTCGTTAAATGTTAATGTGACGTATTGCAGACGGCGACCCTTGTCCTCGTCTAGCCGTAAATCATATCCGTTCTCAAATATTTGATGTTGGCCGATGCAAGTGTCACGAGGCCCGTCGCCATTGTCGTGTCACCGGCCGACCACTCTCTGTGACTTATGATGGTGACGAGCTTTGATGGGATTAGCTTAACGGTAAAGAGCTTCTCAACTCAAAAAGAAATCGTATTTTTTTAATATCGTCAGACCATAGCCTAGAAATAACTAAAAATATATGATAAGAGCTGACTTATTTACTTTAAGTTGTTGCAAAACAGGAATAAGAAATAACAACACGATAAACTAAAGAATTCATTCGACAAATATAATATTTTTAAATGGGATTGTGATAGTAAATTACTAATTTTAAATGTTTTTTTGGTTCCTATGTGAAATTTCTTTCCTGCGTCGATACTATTTAAATTATTAAGTTAATTTACAAGAAACCAAGGTTGGAGAATTAAAATAAATATCATAAACCGTAATTAAGAATTAGACAATATTTAATATACGTAATCTGATCTGATAACTCTTTTAATACACATGTCACAAAATTGTTGTATTTACCAAAAAAGTCTTAAGATTTTTTTATTATTAATAATCATTATCCTTTATTGTCTGCAATTGCAAAAAAATGCTAAAAACAACACTATTCTCCGCTCTTGTCATGCGCGCGATTTTTTTCTCTCTCGCATCCGGTACGATGTGCCGCGAGTGAGTGACACGTGCTGCGAGAGCTCAGTCTGCTGCGAGACATACGCCGAGACCATATGTCATTTACGAGTCATATTGATTAGTTAAAAAATACAAAATATCTACCAAATTATGAAACATGTAAATAATGCCTATTTATATTCTTAGAATAATCCTTTTTTTTTTTAAATATCAAGATATTAATGTAGAATTCATTAATATTATGACTTGAATGCTTGGGGTCCCTGAGAGACCCACCCCCTTTGGAAGACGTTATTGTTTTCAAGTTGCCGTGACGAATGGGTTATTGTGTCCAATTCTTAAGTTCTACTACAATTAATAGACATTTACTATAAAAACTTATATTATTTAATATATGAAAAATGGATACTGTTATATAAATCTACTGTTTTTTAGATAATTTAACATTTTAGATAAAAAAATATTTTCAACTATCCTATATAAACAACTATCCTAAAAAAGGAAACTCTATAGGAGGGCTGACTGTATATATAAACATTTTTCCATTCACATATTTTTTTTCAGATCATTTAAATTGTTTTATTTAATCTAGAACAAGACTTCAATGAATTTGAAATTTAATAATGTTACACATTTTTTAAATATAATCCTATATCAGGGGTCGGAGATCTTTTTCACTAAGCAGGCCTATTAAAACCATTAGTGTTTTTTGTTTATTAGAACAAGGCATTAGCCTTAAATTTAAATTTTATCCGACGTGCACTTATTAATTCGTATTCCATTATGTATTGTAAAATGTCAAACAATGTCATTTTCTAGATCAAAGAAGCCCATCATCTTTAATTGCAGACTTGGGAACGTAACTTTTCCTAAGCAGTCGCCTGTTAAAGATCTGGGTATTTTGATCGATTCTAAGTTAAAATGTATCGGACATGTGTATGAGATCATCAAGAATGTTGGGATTCATCTTGAGAAATTCTCATCACATACCTAGCACATTAGTCATACGAGTGCTATACGATGCATTGGTACGGAGCTTGCTCGAATCAGGTT